>JAQFXP010001913.1:0-17067 GCA_034693685.1 Belba bartosi
TGTCATTAAAACTATTGTAAATAAATAATTATTAACATTTAAATTTGTTCTCATAATGTCTTTATCGACCTGTATATATATAAAATATATATTATATACCATGATTCATATAATACAGTATAAACTCGATTTTAGCAATTGCTTTGTTTATTGAAAAATTGTTGCCAAAATTAAATTGTTGCCATAATTGATTGATTGTAACATTACAAATTGTAACTCTGCTGTCATTGTAACATTATCTTGCTAAAATCTAGTTTACATTGTGTTACTAATTATACTTATATTACAATAAGAATAATTAGCCAAATCAATACAATTGATATATGATTGAGAAATTTTGGTGATCTAGGGAATCAAGGGGTAAATTTTTTAGGTAAAAATTTGGCTTGAAACATGGGCATTTTTACTCTTAAAAATACAATAAAAAGTACGAAGCTATGTTTGCAACTTAACCGATATTAGACTAAATTTAGCTAATCTAACCGAATTAAGCTGAAATTGGCACTAATTAATGTCAAATTTTCTAATTTTGGCTCAAAAAAGCTTCAAAATATTAGCCGGCCGGCACAACAAAGGAACTCTTTGTGCACTACCTTTGTGCGGATCAAATATCAGCTGGTATTATATACCAATTTTTAAAATCAGATAATTTAGTCTGATTTGCCTTTAATGCATTTTAACTAAGCTTTAAAATTAAGTAACAACCATCATGAACACTGAAACTTAATCTAGCTCCAGTCTAAATATGCCCTGAGTTTTAAAAACTAGCCCTGAGTTTATAGTAAACTTTAAATCCTTGTCTCCTTCACAGTATTAACTTACTATATTAAATTAAGCAACCCAAATCTCGCTATTTGTACTGATTAACTCAATTATTTAACCTAGCTAAGCACCTAAACAGATGACTGGGGTGGGGTGGGGTGGAGTGGGATGAAATCTAGATGGATTGTATGAAAGCAAGAGTCGATTCAATATCAAATCCATTACTCATTTAATTAAATGCTTCTTCAATGCACTCAAACGTCGAATGTTTTTGTTTTGCTGTCAATTAAGTCATTTCTATAATTGTGTCTAAACTTAACAATTATATAATGAACTGAAATGAATGAATGAATGAATGGATCAAAAGTTTTTAGACTTATTCCAGTTATTCGATGCAATGTATGCTAAGAATTGATGTCAAGGACTTTGTGGGCAAAGCATAGGCTTTGGAATTGAACTGAAAATTAGGTTTTATTTTAAATAGTCTAACATAGTTGATTAATTAACTTATCAATTAAATTATAATGTATATGGTGCTATATATTTTCACTTATTTCTTTCAATTTACTCTTGCTAACTTTGTTGCTTGCTCTATTAAGCGAGATATTGCGTTTGTTGTTCTTGAACCAATACTCTAATAATCAATATATTAGTATTAGCGCATAGATTGAGAAGTGGGGGAACAGCCAAAAATTTACCCTCAATTTGAAAATTGGCATTTACTCGAACTAGCATTTGGTTTTCGAAAAAGTACCCCCCTAAGATTTGCCGGCCGGCGATTGGGGGGGTAATTAGTAATTAGAAATGTCAAAGTACTATCTCTACTAAATAAAAAGGGTTACAGATTTACAGATTTTTTAAATTAAATAAAAATATGTTTAATTTATCATGGGATAACTTATATATTTTTTAATTATTAATTAAAAATTTATTTAGTTTCAAATAAAAATAAGTTTCAAATAAAATGTACAAAAAGTTTAAAAAGTAACAAAATTTGAACAAATAAATCGTTTTGGATTATTTTTGGATCTTTGAATTGATCTTTTGAATCGGATCCGAACCGAGAATTTTTGGGTCAACTCCGAACCGGTTTCAGTCTGCTCTTAGTCAAGTTTAAGTGATATTTTTTAGTTTTCTGCTCCAGTTGCATTTATAAAGCAATAAATGACATGGCTAGTTTATTTTACCGTAAATCCTCAGAGTTTATGACATGTGCTTATAAGGTGAGTTTGGGCTTTATGCTCCTATGCCCCGGGGGTTAAGTACATATACTTAAAATTGAGAATAAAAACTAGTTTAAAGAAAATGTTTTTGATAATAATGCTAAACTTTAAATATTAAAAACATTACAAAACTGAAATATTTAAAAAGAAATGAGAAGAAATCATGTAATTAAATTTTCTAAATTATAACTCATTTATTGTTTGAAAATGCTATGTTATTAAATTTATTGTTAAACAAAGATTTGTAAAATAATCTATCATATATATATATACTATAAAACTAATTATAATTAAGTTGTGTCACTTATTTTAGTTTAGTTTAGTTTATTTTAGGTTAGTTTACCTCGCCTTATAAGTACATGTTCTTAGAGGCTTTAAATCAAATTTTATGAAATTTTCTAATTCAGTTCATGTTCTAAACTGTAAGGGATTACGGTATATATTAATAACAAAGTAGTTTATTAGTGGGACGCAGTTATTATATACGTCAAATATATAAAGTATATTCAAAGGCATATACAAAGTTCAGTTCTGTGCCTTTCAATTTTATCCCATTTCCATTTCTTATATTCTAAAACCAAAAGCCATTTGCTGGGGAAACAATGTTAAAATTCTACTTTTATCAAGTTCACTTTTGTCAACTTTTCACATTTATCCCTTATATAAATCAATACAAAATTATATTCAATTTTGTCAACTTTAATTTACAATTGGTCATCATAAAAAAATAATGTTAAGAAAATAATCCTAATTAACAATAACTTTACTTATGTTTTGCATATTATTGATCTAATAATTAATGATTTATTTTTTAGTAAAATTTATTAATTCTGTAAAATCTTGAACTAAACCATAATATTATCACAAATTAAAAATCAATATAACATATAATAAAGTTGAATAACCAAGAAAAATAAACAAAGCGAATATTTTAAATAAAATTAAAAAACATTAAAAATAATAACTAGTTAAAAATAAAAATTTTAAGATTCTAAAGCAAAAAAAAGAACAATAAGTTTTTACATAATGTACAATATTTTTTTAATAAATAACTTTCTATATATAAAAGTCCAGTTTAATCCCTTATTTTTTTCTGCCCGACCCAGTTGACAAAAGTGGACCTGGACTGTACAATACAAGATGAATGAATGAATAGAATTAATTATTTGGATAAAATATGAATAGAATATTTGATATAAAGCTCAACCAATAAGTAGAGAATCAATGCCTTCTCTCCCATCTTTGCCCTCTGCCAGGAGAGTGACAGTACTCACACTCACTCGCATTTCATGCATTGCATTCATTGCATTCAAGTGTTGTTTCACTGTTCACTCACTACTTACTGTATACACTGTCAGCTGATCCGTCAGATTGTTGCCTCTCCGCCCGCCGATACTCACTTACTGAGTCCATAAATAACGTAAAACGTTTTACAACTCTTAAGTAATAAATGATTTGAAATCTAAATTCAATACTATATAACAATATAGTCAATAGAGTAGATGTGAAACAGCTTGTTGTGAGTGCATTGTGTGTGAGCTCTTCCGCACTCACTGACGTATTTCGACGTATTTTATGATTAGATTTGTCTGTAGTAGTGATCTATAGAGCGATGGCTTTTCAGGTTTTTTGCGCTCAATATTATTAATACTAATATTACTAATATTATAATATAATACTGTATTTGCGTTCACTTAACGTATGAATCACTCGAACAGTAAGCCTAAGACTAATATTTTGATTATTATTTTTGATTATTATTATGAAAGAAATGAGTGATTTATAGTGATATTGATCTTTGATTGACTCAATTGCTTACATTCGTATGAATTAATAATAATAATAAAGTGATTGTTAGTGTTTAGTCGACAGTTGACTGCTTAGACTGATTTGATGGTGATTTGCAATTAACGCTAAAATGTGTCAAATGTTTTCACAACATTTCGTCTGAATCAGTCTTAGTCTTACATTAGGCAAACATTTCGACTTAAAGTAAACAATTTATTAATTTAATCATTTAATCACTAGTTATTATATTTAGTTATGTAGTTATGTATGTCTGGTCTCTACGTATGTATGTTTGTATCAATTGTTTGTCATATCAGTCGCAGTCCATTCCCATCCCAGTCTAAGACTAAGATTAATAATGTATTGATTATTAGTTATTGTTTATTGATATATTTATATGAGTCAGATAGTGAACTTTATAATAAAAGTTGATTTAATGATAATTATATAATAATGTATTCAATTCTCTTCCCTCTTATGTCGAAAGCCTCGAAACGGCAATCAGTTTAACGACTGACTACTAATGGGGCGAAAAGCTGTCGATTCGGGTCTCACTTCGGGTTAACCACAAGACTAAATGGTTCTAATGTTTGGCTAATAATCAGAATTTGGTTTTTTATTCAATTAATTGAAATTATTATTTGCGGAACAATTGGCGACAAAATGAATGCAAAAATGTATAGTTGAGTGAATCTAATGGTGAGTTTTGGCGTATTTATTGTTTTACAGTATTTAATGTGATTTCACTATATTTTGTCGGAATTTTAGTTAATTTTAATTAATAGTTGTATTAATTGAGACCGAGTTTTGAGCCAATATTAATCGAATACTAATAGATTGAGAGTTAGCAGACATTGAAATAGTTGCTTGTTGCATTTGTTGCTAATTTCTAACAATAACGTAATCTATTTACAGATTATTTTATTCCAATAGTTAGTATCAATTAATTGAACTAAAGGCCAGACCTAAACACCAGTGCCTTTATTGTTGAATATGAAGTTAACGCATCAGCGGATGACCAGTCGTTACGCGAATACTCCGGAATCGCTTCTGGATTGGCTCGAAGAACAGTTGGAGAACAGAGGAATCGATGCCGTCGTCTACACCCGATATATACTAAGTCTACTGCAAGAGGACGACACCGATTCCGAAGAGGACACCAACACTAACACTAATGCCAGCACTGGCCTAGTCCTAAGCCAAGGCATCTGTCGTAAGCAGAACTCGAAAAATAGTTCTTTGAGTTGTCTTAAGGAAAACATAAAACCCGTTACGACTACCAAATGGAAACACAAACGATATTTGAAGCAATCCGTCGCTAATAATGATAATTATAATAATAATAACTGCAATACTGGCGCCGGTGGTTACCATTGTTGCGATTATTGGCCGCACAGTTCGATTAGTTCGGATGAAGAGAGAAAGCTGGCGGTTGTCCAGTGCCTCAAATCGGCTTCAGAACAGGTATGGTATAGCGATATAGCAATTAATGGTTTTGTTTGCAATAATAACGTATTGTTTTGTATTGAATTGAATTGAATTGAAATGAATTGTTTGTTTGTTTGCTCAGGAGTTCGGAATTGAGTCATTTGTCGACGAACTTTGCGCTAAACTTAAGAAAATAAAGTTATTGTCCGAAACAAATGAGATTACAATTGACTGCAAAACTGATTCCATTACTAATAATAATAATAATAATAACGGACTGAAAGTATCGCCGAAAGAACAGGCGATGAAGTACTTCGCGGCCTTTCCGGCGCTCGACACCAGTCCTATGGAAGGCGAGAGCCGTTCGAAAGCCAACTCAACAGCTGTTGTCGTGAAGGAAGTGGTGAACCCGAAGAAGGACTCTAATGGAAACAAATGGAACGGACAGAAGATAATTGAATTCATGTGTTCCGGCGATCGCTCTTCACAACAAACTCTGATCACAACTGATAACTGTTCGGAAAAGTACGAAAAAAGCGCCAAAACTGAGTCATTAGCGATGTTTGTCGAAGCGATGGATAAAAAGAGCGTTAGTCTGGAGCCGCGACCGAAGACCGAATTATCTGATTCTCAGAAATCGTATTTTTATTGTCAAGATATCGAAAGCAGTGTTTTGTCGAACGGTGTTTGCGCTGAGACTGACGTTGGCGTCGATTCCTCTCTAGTCGTCGACATTAAGACCCAAATCAATAATAATTTAGTCGATTCCGAAGAAAGCGATATATTTCAGAAATTGGTCAATAAGTTCAACAGTAATATAGCGTCGATTTGGGCCAAAACCAGTTTAGAAGAAACTATTGTTTCGAACCCTAAGAACGACAATATTTGGAGCTTTGACTCTAGCTTTTCGTCGAACCAGTCGTCGGCCACTCCCAGTCCTAAACCCACGAATGCAGTCGACTTGTGGTCATCAATAGCGACGACAGACGACAAGAGATCTGCAGCTATTGTTGACGACATCTGTTCGCTTCCAGAAATGAGTTGGGAGTCGAGTCTTCTCCAGTCGTTAAATACGTTTTCCGACGACGGGTTCATCGATGGAACTGAAGAGACGAACAATAATTCGGATAAACAGTGCAATACATTGGTATCGATTGATTCGAATCGAATCAGTCTCGAGAATCACGAGAAGAACAGTCCGTTTATTGAATTCAATACAAGTGTTTCTTCACTTTCGACAACCTCTACCTCTGCTAAGACCTGTTCGCTTGAGTTGTCGAAACTGTTGTCAATGGTATCGCTTCTACATAACTCGAAGCCATCCATCACTCCTCCCGACCCGACTGACGAGAACCTGTTGACTTCGCCCAAAACCCACTTTCAGCCGATAAAACACTCGTCCGATTCGTTCGAAGATAGGGATGAGTCGGATGAGGGCTCTGTCGCCGACATTACCGACGGCGAAGTGAAAAGACTTGTCATTTGTTCGGACAAGTGTCCAAACAATGGCAAAGATAGCAAATCATTTGCTGATAAGTTTGGCCACAAATTTCGACCCCTTTCGACATCACTCGACGAGTTAGCGTTTTTTATGGGTCCGTTCAATGAGTTTGAGTTAACTTCAGGTGAATTCCTCTCGTCTTTAGCTATTAGTGACGAAATGGAGTTTAAGAATAGTGTGAAAGAAGAGAACAAAATGAGGTAATAATCAAAATTTATTTCAATTAATAATGTTTCTAATGAGACAACTATTATATTGAATTGAATTGAAATAACTGTTTAATTGATTATCGATTTAATCGATTAATTGCATTAAATGTATTGTATTTTAGGGATAAGTCGACGAACACTGAAATTGAATTCTATATCGAAGCGAAACCAACAAAACTCGAGCCAATAATTGAGAGCACCGGCGAAAACGAACCCGAATATCAAGACTTATGTAATATGATTGACGAGGTTTTGCGAAACGGTATCTCAGATGACGACTCGTCCTCGTCGGCCATTGGCTGCACCACTGGTCTCAGTCTTACAAATACAACGGCCAGTGCTCTGGTTTCGGACGACTGGTATGACTCGGATTTTGCCGACAATTGCATTGATTTGGTTGTCGGCGATCGAAACCGAGAGAAGCGCTTGTCTTGGAATTACTATTGGGATACGTATGACATTGGAATCAGTAGTTCTTCGTCGGAACAGTTCTTTGCGAAACACACTTTGAAGTCAGAAATTCGATCGAAACGAGTCATTGAAGATGTTTCTGACCAACACTTGTCAGAACCAGAACAGCATATATTGGATTTGAATGAACGGATCGGAACAATGACGACAACGACAACAACCACTCCATTCGAACGATGGGAGGCCTACGACGATGTGTTTACTGAAGGGATCTGTTTTGCCGATTCGGTCGACAACTGTCCACAATATGATGGGCTCTTTGACGATGACTACTGTCTGCCAGAAGGGACCGACTTTGACTCGGATTACATAAATGCAGTTTATGGCGGCTCTCGATTGCTCGGATATGCTTCCGAAGACCTGAGCGATGGCATTGCCTCTGCGTTCGACGGACAGCCGTTTTGTCTGCAGCTTAAGCCCCGACAGACTGAAGGTATGAATTGTATTGAATTGAACGGATTGATTGGTTGATTGATTGATTGACTGACTGTTTGTATGTATTGTGTTTGTGTTGCAGCCGTGCAGTTGCGTCGGCACCGAAAGCCGTGCAGTTTCTTCATTGAAGGCAAATGCAAACGAAGTGATTGCAAGTATTCGCACGACATTAGCGCCATTACCTGCAAGTACTGGGAGGAGGGCTTCTGCTTCAAAGCCGACTTATGTCCTTTCCTGCACGGGTACGCTCTCGACGAGTGAGTCCACACTTTGTTCTATTTGATTAAATGGCATTATTTGAATATAATAGCAGTTGTTATCAGTTTATACTTTAATCTAATAATTATATTATATCAAATAGATGCTATACGTATGCCTAGATCTAGATTGAATATTATTTCTAGTTAGCAATTGCATCAATTATTGCATTGATAAGTATTTTCTAGTATTTGAAGTTTTTAAACAAAAAACAAATACCAAGCCAGGTATTCAACAGTAACAAGCATTGATCTGTTAGGCTATGGCCAAACTGAATTAGAATGTAATAAGATGAGTTTAAACAAAATTTATTATAATTGATAAGGCTAATTTATAAATTATAATACTGTATATATTGTACTTTAGTTTGTATTCAGTGCTGTACTGTATATAGAATTTAAATATAACTCAAATAACTTGACAGTAATAGTAATGTTTAGGATATTTGTAAATTAGTATTTGAATTGAATTGAATTGAATTTTTATTTCACAATTGAATAGTCCGGACAATATAGTAAACACTTCGAAAATATCGGTTTTGAAGTCGAAGAATGTGTTTGCCATCGAATCCGAATCGGACTTTCCATCGCTGTCGACGCTTCCGAACTCCGAAGACAACACTTCCATTGCGTTAGACTCGGATTCGCGAAGACTAGAGCAGCAGCTGTTCGAGTTTCGCACCAAATCCGACAATAGCCGGACCACTACTACCTGTGTCTCGAAAGCAAAGCTACCGATCGCTGTGTTTATGAAGAAAAAGATTAAGAAACGCAAAGATCGTAATTTGCAGTAATCCTATAATCCGTATCGAATTCGAGTTTCAGTTCAAAAGTTGTTGTTCGGTTCAAAAGTTAGGAAAAGAATTTTTTTGTTATTTTTTTTAATTTTTTTCCTCTTTTTTTTTGTTATTTCTCTTTACATTATTAACTCAAATGTCGGAAAATGATCGAAATTCTAGCAGTTTTAGAGAAAATGTTTTTTTAGTATAATTTTTTTTACCGTAAAATTGTTTTTATTGATTAAAAGTTATATCGAATGCTTTGGAGGAGTTGTTGAGGATTTGTGTGATATTTGTGTCGACTCGGGTCTGACGCCTATCACCGTTTTGTTGGCTTTCTATCTGTTTTTGGGTATAGACTCTCCAATTGTTTTCTCGTTTACCGAATCGTTTTAATCGTGTTATCGATTTGAGAGAAATAATTATTTTAAATATTATTTATATGTTATGAATAGAAAGTGAATTTCGAAAATAAATATTTATAAAAAAAAATACAAAAAACAAACATTTAGTGTAGCGCTAAAACATGTTTAATTGTTTTAAACGACTCATACATTAGTTATTTGATTTCGAAATTTTATTTTAAACTTTTGTTTTATTTTCTTAATTACAATAATTTGCGAATTTTTTTTCCTAGATTTCGAAAACTTCGAAATCGGAAAAAATTAGTTTAATTTGAGTTTAATTTTCTAGTGAATTGAAACAAAAAATTTAGAATCAATTTAATGTCTATTATATTCACATCTCTTATTGCTTATTGCAAATTTGTTTATTTTTTCCCGAGTTAACTAGTTAAAATAATGGATATTTTCAACAAGTAAATTTTTAAACTGAAAAAAATACAAAAAAATGTTAGAAAATTAATTTAAAAAATTCACTTCTAGTCATATCACATCTGATATATGCGTTTTTTTCTGTTTTACATAATATACGCAATCAATCATTGAGTCATTAGAGGAAAATACATGCATTTCATGAAAAAAAATCATTTAATTCATAATTACATTCAAATACATTGATTTCACTTTTGAAACACTATTTCACTTTCAATTATATGATAAATATTTTGATGAACAATAAGATTAATAATAATAACTAAATAATAATCATAACTACTTATCGATCAAATATATGAAAATATTGGAAAAAACTTAAAATATTATTAAAAAATAAAGTTTTTTCCGGTTAATGAAAACCATTTTAGTTAATAAAAAATATATTTTTCTGAAAATCTCATAAAAAAAGGAAAAAATTCTATTAATACAATCAAAATTACATTAACCACAAAAACGATGCGCTCTATCGTTGAGACAAATTTGAATTGAATTTCGAAATAATTTTGTTTTTGTGTTATTTCACGTACAGTAATAGCAATGAATATACAAATATCCGATTGAGTCCTACCTTTAGTTTGTGGCTCTAGTTTTGAAACAAAATGTAAACAAGAATGTCATTATGTCATTGTCTCGATGTTTGACTGTACCACTTAAATAATCGCCATTCAAACAATATTAAAGTTTTTGTTTTTCAAATTGCTAACTCTTTAGTGCTGGTAAATTAACTTGGTTTAATTTATCGGGTTCGAAATCATATTAGCTTTATTAAAAATAGATAAAAATTTATTTTCTAAAACAATCCAGTACCATTACTATGGTAGAGCATATATTTTCGCCGGATCATTTGATTTTATCTTGTTGATTTTTAAATTAGTTTTTAGAAACATTAATTGTAAAAGATGCTCTGGCTGAATTTAACGATTGATTGTAGTCGCAAGTTGGTAATACAGTCTGATCCGCTTTTAATCAAATGTTGTGTTTGAGTGAATTTAAAGTTAGAACCAATAGACTTATTAAACGATTAGTTGTTTGAAATTGATTAAAATTTGCAAATTTAGCTGATTCTGTCTTGATATTTTCGATTTCTGAACACAAGTTCGTTAAAAGCGGGTCCAACTAATTAACTAGATTATATTAGCTTCCGGTGGCTAAAAACAGACTGGTTTTGCAATCGACCAATTGATTTGAATATAAATCTGTGATTGGGTTAGAAATTGAAATATTTGAACCGAGTTTTCGATCAGTTTGTACGATAAGAGGCATTGCGTTGTGTTTTTGATTTGTTTTAATTTCTATTATCTCTTTCCTTCTCTCAATTCAGACCAAGAATTTAAG
Source organism: Belba bartosi (assembly GCA_034693685.1). Lineage (NCBI taxonomy): Eukaryota > Metazoa > Arthropoda > Arachnida > Sarcoptiformes > Damaeidae > Belba > Belba bartosi. The sequence continues at coordinate 11,025 of JAQFXP010001913.1, forward strand.
TTTTGTTTTAACAATAATTTCAATTATTATTCGCTTAATATTTTTGGTGCGAATAACGACTAAATAAATAATTGTATAGAAAACACAGTCTCTTGTTATGCAAACAAATCGATTGATTTAAACATATTTTTGTTTAAAACAAATTGTCTTTTGATTATTAAGCAATCAATTAATTAGACATAAGATCATTGAAATCATATTTAAATATTAATTGCTTTCAATATTTTGAGTTAATTACGGAATAATAATAATAAGATTAATAATAATAATAATGATAAAAATTTTACTTGATACTAAATATTAATGACATTAGAAAAAAAGTTAAGAATTAAATGATTACTGAAATGTCAAATGTTTTGATGAATAAAACTTAAATTCAATTAAAAATTTTCAAACAAAAATTGTACTGAAAAAAGAAAATTGTCAAAAATGTATCCGAAAGATCAAATTGAATAAAAGTTAAATTATAACAACAAAATCAATGTTTGCATCAATTTATTTAACTGCTGTAATGGTTGCAGTGGAGGCCAAATGGCTGTCGCACTCGACACTGTAGAGCGCTTTCCCTAATTGAAGCGTTTGAATCGTAACGAAACTATTTTTTCGAATTATATTATTTAAACCAAATCTCAGGTCGACTCACATAAGTGATCAACAGATTTGAGGGGAAGGGAAAGGGGTAGTGGGAATGGGAGTAAGAGTGTGGGCAGAGATCTAAAGTGTGTTTGGTTTATGGGACAATTAGTAACGGTGAACAAGCTTATTTTAAAGCATAAAATTAACCTTGTTGAATAGTTGCATACATTTTGTTGAGTCGATTAAATCGAAACTTTTGTCGACAATACTTAAGACTTAGGATTTGTTTCATTGATTTATTTGAATTTATAAATAAAAATACTGTAAAATACAGAATAATATCGATTAATATCGAATAGTTTAAAAGTTAGCGATTAGTAGTGCGGCTGAAAAAAGTGAATAAATAAATGAATTTCCACTCATTTGAGTAGACATTTGACGTAAAAACTTCAGGCATTTGGTCACAATTGGATATTTATCGTTGAGATCAACCGTTTTGATCGGTTCAATGCCATTAGCTTTGATGTATTTGTCTAATGATTGTATGGTTACGGGAGGCATGTATTCGATCTCCTTTTCCCTTCGCCACCAGTTCTTTGCATTTTTGCCTTCAATTCGAATCAAAATCAAAGTTAACCACAATTTAGGTATACAAGGGTTTAGAGAGAGAGAGAGGGTATAGATAGGGTATACCTGTAAAGTGATAGGTATAGGAGCGAACCCTCACGTATTTGGGCGCTCTCTTAAATGGAAGTCTAGTCTTGTCGAGCAAATCAGTCACTTCTGGTTGTGCTGTCAGTAACCGATAGCAGAGATTCAAAAGCCATGGATTGTTGTGGTAGTTGTCGAGAGCCGCGAACCACATCTGCCAATCGAGTCGGGGCTGGTGTGGGGCTGGAGTCGAGTGGGTGTTGAGTGGGAATGGGAGTAGAGTTATGCGTAAATTAGTCATTAGTGGTAATCAAGAGTAAGAAATAGTGAATTACTGATAAATTTTGGCGCTTTAGTGATATCCCCCGGTTTGTGGAGAAAGTGATACTCTTTCCAAGCGGTGGCCGACGACAAGTCATCACTTCCTTCGATCACCAGTTCTGGTCTGCCATTCAAACCAGTCATTCGTCTGAAGAGACCATAACTGTTGACCAAATGATATCTGTCGACAGATTTGTGCCATCGCTCGACCACTGGCCACAACCGAACCGAATGGCTCGGATCGAGACTCACGTGCGGGACAAGTGATGCGCCGAACATAAAGATGACTACAATTGCATAAATCATTGTATAGAATAGGTTTGCGATTCGAGTTAAACCACTTGTCGGCAAAATAAGGCATCTATTGATCAGATTTTGGAAACAGCTTTCAATCAATCAATTGTTCAATTTTGTCATTAGAGTTAACCAACTGTTAGGGTCTGGGGTCTGGGGTCGGCCAAGTCTCTAGTCAGGGATATACTAGGGATGTATTGATAGCTATTATTTATCCGATTTAATTAAGATTCAGCACTAATTTAGGCTAAATTTTCGAATTTTGATAAAAACCAAACAAGTGTTTGGCTCAAAACTGATGAGGGTATTTGACTAATTTTAAAAGTATTTTGACTTGAGCAGTTCGGGCCCCACTTTGGCTAACCTTGTTTTTTCATACATACCTCGATATTGCGATAAAAATGTTCGAAACGAGAGATATAGTGGCGATTGATATGGAGACCGGAAGAGCCCAAACAATGAACTCTTTTAGTTGAATGTCAGTGAAGCCAAAGGTCAATGAGAGGGAACCGGAAATCCATTTGATTTGAAACAATTGAATCGTCCAATAGATGAATGAAAAGTATACGAAATAAGTGAATAGTTTTGTCAACACTAATGGCAACAGAAATCTGGGCTTCGGTTCGGTTTGTGCGGCCGTCGGCACCGGTTTAGAGGAATGGCTTTCGTTATCGATGTCCGCGTCGTTCAGAAGCGAAAGGCACAGAACGATAGTCAACAGATTGAAGAAGTTGTAGTTTCCGGTCAATATGATTGACAACTGGAACAGCACCTGAATGGCGGAAAGGCGGGTGAGGGTGGCCAGGGATAGCACAATAGGAGATAATGTTTATATTAAGTGATTGAATTAGACATAACTAAGCTTGCAAGGTCAATGTATGTAAGCACTATACTATAGCTAATACTCCTGACTCCTGGGCCAGCACAGACAAAGTCAACCACCGTAATTACATTAACCAGCAAACCTATTAACCTTAACCTTTGACCTTTCAAGCTTAGTGATGGGTTAGCACTGATAACAGACCTGAAGCGCAAACGAAAAAAGTTTTAATTTGCGAATCGGAATGAAGAAGAGGAACGGAACGGCAATTTCGATGACATAAGTGCCGACAACCGCTAGTTTGAGCAGAACGGGTGGAAAGTGATGCGCATACCAGGACAAGGGGGTCGGTATGCACTGCGATTCGAAATGTATGTCCAGTGCCGTCAATGACCACCACTTCGGGCAACCACTGGTCAACTTGACGACACCCGAAGCGAACATAAGTCGGAATAGTAACCAACGGATGAGCCAGAATGGGAGGGCATTGTGGGCACCCGTGCCCGACAGGAGTGGCGCCGACATCGCTGTCAGGAAACCGGTCTCTAGTAATAGGATATCCCATTGAAACCACATAAAGGTTTGGCCGACCTTTGGTGAGTGAATGGTGAGTCAGAGTTGAGACCATTGGTGAGCCAACACAACAAACAAATGCAAAATTCAATTCATTATTCTATTCATTGCTATTCATTGATTGATTTGATTTAAGACCTGATATATAGACAAATATAAGACAAATAGCAGTGAATACCACCAGAAGTGACGAAACGATTTGGAAATAATTTGCAAAAACGCAACAATTATTCCGAACAGAGCTATCAGTTCAAGCGTTGATGTGAGAGAGAGGCCGACCGATGGGCCCAACCATACGAGTGATGGCAATTGGCTCATCGCAGCCGACAGACCATTCGCTCCCCTTTTGTCCAACTGTGCGAACGCCCGCACCGGCAGAACCCCGTCGTCGCCGTACAGTCCTATTGTTAGACAATTTATTATTTAATTTAATTTAATTTAATTTAATTGTATTTATGATATAATATAAGATATAAGGTATGACTAATAGTATGAAAAGTGAAAGTGAACAAGGCAATATAACATTTGCCGAAACATATAAATACCGGGAATTTGCAAATATATTGAAGTGAATGCAAATAAATATATGACTGAAATACTCCATAAATAGTAGTTCTGAACCCGTTTTAGGCCACATATGTCCGATAGAGTCATATTTATGCGATTTATGTTTGATTGCAATTTGCAATTCAATCTAAATTAATGTCAATTTGAGTCTCATTTAAATCTTAGGTTAGCTTAGAGTTAGAGTTAGACTTAATTGTTGGCAAAAGTTGTCATCAGTTTTCACAACAAATACGTAAACATATTAAAGACGTATTGTATTGATAATGTATTGATGGTTTACTGTTTAAATGGAATAAATTCTCTATACATTTAAACCATATAGACTCTATAAGCTTGCATGGAAAAGTTAAGGCATTTTGATTTGTTAAAAGATTGGTCTAGAACCTGATTGTATAAGATTTTAATAAATTATCATTTTAACACAGAGCTGGTTATCTATAAGACATAAACGTATATTGAATTTATTCCATTTAAACAGTAACCATAATTATATTAATACCATAATAATAACTATAATAAAGATGATAATAGTCTTGATGGTGATTAATTTATATTAAATAAAAGTTAAAAATAAAATGTACATAAATTCATATTATGTACGATTTATTTATTATAAGTTTAAAAAAAATTATATTTATTATTTTTACAAGAATTATGACAAGCCATAATTTGGCTCTTTTCAAATTCGCTTATGAACTTATTCTTAGCCATAGATAAAATAAATTTATATCGAGATAATATTCTAAATCCTATTTTTGTTTTATGTTTATCTTTAGTATAATTCAATAATTAATTGTTGATAAATAAATAAATTTTGTTTTTATGGTTTATGATGTAAATTGATGTAAAAATATAACAAATCAAACAAAAATATATAATTTATATTACAGTTGTTCATTGTTATACAGTATTACATTCAATAAAAAAAAATTATTTTTTAATATTAAACACTTGTCATTTATTACTATTGTTTTTCTGAAACATTTTATATGTTAAAATAAATTTTTTAAAAACATAGTTTAAATTTTTTTATCATGAGTTTGGGTTTAAAGCATTGTTGCCGTTTTATAGATTTATATTTCCCCCTTTTACAATTAATTAATGTATTAGCTAGGTGAACTTTTATTACTAAATAGCTTAAATAATAAAGTTTTCTTAATTTTTCAGGAATAAGTTTAAACAATATTTATATCAATATTAGGTGTAATTAACTTAAAAATTTATGTAATTTTTATAAAATAAACACATAACATGTAAAAGATGTAAGCAATAATAAAATTTAAAAATTTAACTTGACGGATAATTACACAATATATTAATTGAACTTTAATTCCGCATTCCACCTCATAAAATAAAATTTGTTTATTGGCCAGATTATTCCAAATATAAAGAGGTTGTCTGTAGATTGGTAAAGTTGCTTATTTATAAAAATAATTTTAATCATGATAAAAGCATACAATATAATAGGAAAATATGCAAAAATTATTCTTCTAACTTTAATATTTTAAAAATTATGCGCATTTAAAAATACAATATCTTCTTACAGTTTATGAATTTCAAACTTAATTTACAGACAAACTAAATAAAATATTTTAATTATTTTTTACTAACACACATATATATTAAAGTAAAATTGATAATTGAATCAAATATTTATATAAACAATTTTCTTGTGACAGGAAATGATGTTTAAAATATATAAACATTATTTTTATAGAATTAGCAAAACAATTATTGATTTTTGTTTAATCTGCTTAATAATACTTATAATATGTAATTAAATAGATTAAACAAAAATCAGTAATTTTCAATCATTCTTATGTTTACAACTCATTCTTAATTATTTGAAAACTAACCTGACTCAGACCATAATCATCCTTACCAGATTCATTATTGGCAGGTATGAATATATTAAGTGTTTATTTTACATAAACATTTACATTATTAAATCATATAAAATAATTGTAAATATTTCAAAAATCATTTTTCTAACTTTATTATTTAAAAAGTTATAAACGTTTAAAAATACAATAATTTCTTACAGTTTATAAACTTTAAACTTAATTTACAAACAAACTATATGAGATATTTTAATAATTATTTTTACTAATATATATATACAGTATTCTATTTTTATTTCCGTACATAGGAAAGCATTAAGTCTATGGAAACTATGAAATATACAATTGTTCGCTACATATAATGAACAAAATTTTAATTAATAATTTAGTTTTTATCAAA
>JAQFXP010001914.1:0-17059 GCA_034693685.1 Belba bartosi
TTCGACATTAATATATTCGACATTACTATATTCGACATTAATATATTCGACATTAATATATTCGATATTACTATATTTAGCTCATTACTTCTTAAAGCACTATTTATTTAATTAAATTATTAGAAAATGTTTAGACCTATCTTTTAGGTTGGTACCATGACTACAAAAATACTCTTTTGTCACAAGTCTAATAATAATAAAAAGTTAAAATGAACTGTAAATTCTTAAATTTAATTCTCGTGCTTAATTTAATTATTATCAATGACATCATGCAGCATTAAAAAAATTTTAGACACTATTTTTCGGGGTTATTTTTATTAAATATTATTTTAACTCCATGATTAAGTATCGGAAAAAGTAAGGTTTCCGGAAATTCTAAAAGTACTAAATGAAAACAACTAAACTAAAAATATATTCAACATAAATTACGCGTGCATGATAAATTACATAAATTAAATTTCAATTATTTTAAACAATCCTTTTTAATGATAAGTTTTGAGAATATGAATCTGTCAATCAAGCTTCGGTAGTTGATCAATCTACACTTTTGAGAGATAAGTTTGATATACACAAATATTTACATATTTTTAGTTTTGGCTATTAATGATACATAAACAATTTATTTTATTGATAAAATACATAAATAGATGTATTGACTTTGTTAGTGAAACTTCAAACATTTTTTTATTGGTTTATATAACACAACATCACGTTAATGTGTGTTAATTGGTAGATTTTAACCATTATTTGTTTTTATGCCAATCAACGCATACATACGTCATTAAGCCAAGAAAAAAATCGAGATTTCGTTAAACTTAACCGATAGAGTTATACTGAGTTTATACGTTTACTCAGAGCTCACTTGAAAGTAAACTAACTTACTTAAGCAATCGTGTAAACAGAACCAAATAAACACTCGCTTGACTTATCCAACTTAATCAACTGCCAAAGCTTGGCTAAGACCTTAATATGCAAAAAATAAATAAATAAATAAAATACCGATTGCTTGCTGGGAGAGTTATGAACATTATTATATATATTTATTTTTTATATTATTTATGTGTAGGCAACGAATATTATGTCATTTTTCATTTCATTATGTGTGAGGCTCTGATAAAAGACTTTTCTTATAAATTTAAATTACAATATATTTCTTTTCGAGTCAACCCGCTTATTGTGAATACACGCTTATAATTAAGTTTGAAAATATTATGAAATTTTAATAATTTATAGTAAATTCCGCTTAGGGCAAACAATTTTGACAGAACCGCGCAATTTAATATGTCCGAAAAAGACTGTACTGTATAAGCAAAATGCTATTGTTGATTTTTTAGTTGATATTTAAGAAATTAAACAATTAAAGAAACTAGTTTAAATTTTTAAATACTTTTAGATATATCGTAATCCTTCACAGTTTAAGTTGTATACTTATAAGATGAATTAAACTATTTTCTAAAATTTAAATTAAAGTCTCTAAGGACATGTACTTATAAGGTGAGGTAAACTCAAACTATAATAAATGACATAAATTAATGAATGGTTCTACCATTAATGCAAAACAGTAAAATTTTTAAATATTTAAATTACTGCATGTGTTCAATTATGTATTGTTTGTTTTTATTAAAATAATAAATAGCCAAAATTATAAACTTTAAAGATATTACAGTAAAATAACAAATTTCGTTTTTAAATTTTAGTTTTACTCAAAAAAAGTTGAAATATTGTTAATTAATTTGGGATTAATATAATTAATAATAGTTATTTTGTCAATTTGCTAATTATATCTAAAGTATTGCTATTTTTAAACATTTATAATAAAATTTTTTATACCTCACTCTAAATGGGTATGCCCATAGCACCATAATGGCTTTTTGTAATTATGGTCAAACTCACTTATAAGGGCATGCAAGTGTATGCGCGGGAATACGGTAATTATCAAAATTCATTTATAATATTATTATTTTACAAATTTTTGTTTAATAATAAAATTAATGTCAACTTTTCTATAGAAGTTTCAAACTGAAAATAAGTTATAAATATCCTGAGAACTCATAGTCATTCTTTATAACTTATAAATGAGTTGAAAATTTTAAATAAAAATACGAAACTGTAATTACATAATTTTTTATCATTTTTATGTCTTCAAATTTGTAATATTTTCAATCTTTAAACTTTAAAGTTTAGCATTATTATCAAAAATATTTGCTTTAAACTTATAGTTAAAAACTAATTTTTATTCACATTTTTTAATTACATATACTTATACCCCGGGACATAAGAACATGAAGCCTAAACTCACTTTATAAGCAAATGTCCTAAACTGTAAGGGTTTACTGTATATTACAATTATAGCAAATTTTATAATATATTAACTCACATTCCCTACCATTAATATATTGAATATTAATGTTTTTTCTATTTGTATAATCTATCAAAATATAGTTTTAAACTATAATAAAAAAAATTCTATTAAAACTATTAAACTGAAATATAATTATTGCACCTAATTAATAATTTGATAAAATTAGCATTAGCCAAAGGGGTGATTTTAAATGTTCTTGACTTTAAAAATTTTGCTAATACTCCTTCCCCTGAGTTTTATGCAGAAAAATATGTTTTAGGAATCTTAAATGTTTGTCTGTAATATAATTTTAATTAACTTTAAATATTGTTAAAATTGATAAATTGAATTAACTTAACTTTTGAACGTAAATTTAAATAACAAAATAAATACTTTTTTATATTTGCAATTTATTAATCATAAAAATCATTCAAACATTCTTTAAATTTAACGCAAATATACGTATAATTAAATAAATAAAATAAATGACAATTAAATTGATTTTATAATTAATATAAGTATTTTTATTAATATTTTGAATTAAGTAATGGAAGTAAAAATAGCGAAATACTGTATATGAGAATTGAATTGTTGGAGAATATATCAAACATTACACACGAGAATGAAGTTCATAGAGCATAGAGTTCTGGGAAAAGTTTTTTTGTTTCATTTTCAAAATCAATACTTAATTTATAATCATTATAATAATTAATATAATTGTAGCAGAAATTACAATTTGATAATACATTATGATATAAGATATACATTATTTGGATTGTATTTAATTTTGTATTTTCATATAATTTAATTTTTTATAAAATGGAAAAATGGGACACAACAGCAATGAGCAGAATATTAATATCAATATATTATATTCATATTTATTATTATAACTTATATATAACAGACACTTCGAGAGCGACGACACGATTGGTAATAATAATTAAAATTTTTTGTTGGTTTGTATCGAATCTTAATTTTTTTTTTGGTATACACTGTAATTGTATAATAATATCAATTAATTGTGTGTTAATTGTTTTATTTGTTTGTTTGTCATTAAAATGTATTGTTTGTCAATTTTGTTGATAATAAGGCAACGGGTATTATATAATAATAATAATCAATAATAATCATCAATATATGTAATCAATTGAGAAAAGAGAATGAGAAATATATTATGAAGGCAAGCTCCAAATGTATCACACAATAGTCAAGTCCAATTAATGGTTTCGAAATTTACATTTGTTTCTGAATGACATTGCTTAAATTATTTTGTTTTGAAGAAATTTCATTAGACTTTTACATGACTTGATTTTTTGTTAAGAATTTTTGTTTGTTTAGCACAATTTGGTAAAGATTGGAAAGATTTTTCAATTGAATTTTTAAATCAATAATCATAATAATAATAATAATTTCACTAATTCATAGATATTGAGACAATTTTTTGTTTTAATGTCGAACTACTCTATTGTAATATTAATTTAAGACTTATCTAATGTAAGCATTTTTGCAATTTGCAATGAAGTGTCTAAAAAATTATAAGATTCAGTGCACTGTTATATAACTGTCACAATAGTATTGCTAAAAGCTTTTTACAGTACATTAAAACAATTTTCTACTAAAAAAAATTCTGATAGAGAATAAAACAAATTTTTTTCGTCGCTTATTATTATTATTATTATATTATATATATTTAACATTAATAATAATCACTGAATAAATGAACAAAAAAATGCGTTTCAAACGTGAATATCATAATTAAAGAAATGAATTATGAAATAATAATAATTGAAATATTAATTTACAATTTTTTCCAAAATAAGTAATACTGAATAAATTATACACAAAATTTCAACGTTTACTAGTAATTCAAAACATTTTTCTAAATAAAAAAGTTGATTTATATATATATTTATATATAATAATAATTATTAAATTTTTTTACTCTTCATCTAAATTGCGGATATTATCTACCCTTATGTCTAAACCGGGAAATTATAATTAATTAATTAATTTTTCAATCAATTAATTAGATAAATAAAATAAAAAACTTTCAATTTTCATGATCATTGATAAGTTGATAACACAATTTTAGAGCAAATATTTATAATTAATTAAATAATTTCTATAATTTGTTTTTTCTCTTAAACGAAGACAAAAATCGTACAAAAAGTATCAATCAATCAATTGATTGATTTATCTCTTGTTAAGTGCGTTTAACATATGATAGCAAAACACATGACATTATATCAATTTATATCAATTTTAATCAAGTTATGATTGACTTTTTAAAATATTAATTAATTCATAGCAATAATAATAATAATAATAATAATGTAATTACAACCAACTTTGTTGGCAAATATAATATAAGTTATTTGAGTTTTTCTCTTATATTTGAATGATTGGCGAATTTCATTAATCATTAACTCGATTCGAAAACTACTTAACAAGTTGTCAATCATAAGCCCCCATACAGTCAAAACTGTAATAATTTATTTGTTTTTACTATTTTACATGTTTTGTAGATATTTATAATTAATTATAAAATAATTATTTAAATTAATTATTTGTTTAATTTGAAAACATCAGCATTTAATTGAGTGCCTATTGTCCTGTCCTGTCGTCTTCTGCCAAAGAGCACCGGACCATCTGATTTGTGTTCAATAAATTACAATTTGTACAAATGCTATCCTATTCAGTCTCTCCTCCTGGGCCTCTACAATAGTATCTCCTCCTATGCATTTCCATATCTATTGTTCCTATTGTTTAGTATCAGAAATATTTTTCAGTCGTTTTTTCAAATATTAAATAACAGATAAGTTCTGAACAACAAAATGATTACTGAAATGCGATTTGAATTTATTGATTCAAATAAATTCCAAAATTCTCTTTCATTTCAATGATGATATCGTAAATCATATTTGTTTTAAAAAATCTTTGGCTTCGATTTGAATGCATATAATATACATGTATTTGAATATAAATTATAACTTGTATTCAATTCAATTGACCACTTATTCAATGTTTTGCTTTTATGAGTAAAAAATTGAGTGAAACGATAGATTATGGGATTCCAAGAATGGCATAGTATTTGTTATGCACCGGATTTTATCTATTTTTGTATTGTTTTTAAAGCTTTGAAAACTTCTTACGCCCGAAAATTTTGATAAAAGTTTGTTTTTCTGTCTATTGAAAAGTGCTATTTTTCTCTGATTATGTGTATAATTGCAAAGCCGTTCCGCACTATACCATAGATTGGTCTTAGATTCTATACCAAAGTTATTAAAAGTTTTTCTGAAGTATTCGAAAGCGTTATTAAGAATCTAATGAAGCGATTAGAAGAATAGGGCGAATAAGAAAAGACTAGAAAAGACTGCAAACCATATATTAGATAAAAAGCGAACGACTAGTTCTGGTCTTGTATTTTGTTTTGTATTATATAAAAGAGAAAAACATTTTTTCATTAACTGATTGATTGTTTGCCATTGCCCTCAAACTCATTCAAACCAATGCCTTAATTATATAATTCACCGAAAAATTTAGAAATAAAAACAAATAATTTGTTTTTGTTTTATGTGTTTTGTCTAATAATGTGATAATAATAATAATAAGAAGAATAAGTTTATCATATCTAACACTACTGTGTATTGCACTCGTAAGTAGAAATTCCAACTAACAGATACAGAAACACTTGATTTCTTATTTCAATTCGTATCACCAGATCATTACTCTTTGTATTTGAAGTTATGTTTTAGAAATTCAAATTCAAATTCAAAAAACTACTACAAATATCTACTATATGTATAACTAACGGAAGAAAAAATGCAGTTTTTAAAAAAATAATTCTAATTATAATAATAATAATAATAAAAATGCAAAAAAATGTTTTGTGAAAAAAGAATTGATTCTTAAATTATTAATAATTAAAATGAATAACGATCTGTACATACAGTTTATCAAAGTTTAAAACTTATATTTGTTTGTGTGTTAAGCCATCAAAATGATCGAAAGGTTATTTTTAAAAACCAATTATTGATTAAAACAAACAAAAAACTATTTTTGAAAATTGTTTCGGGGCTTAGGCTTTACATGTTTACATGGTTGAATTTGTAATAATTATTGTACAGTACAGTACAAGAGTACTATTAATACTACTACTACTGCTACTACTACTGGTACACAAGAATATGTATTGAATTGGCAATTAAGTTATGTATCACATAATTGACAAAAACCCCAACACCTCTCAGACCATAATTCAAAAATTCTTTGCTTTGTTTAGCTGTATATCACTATTGATTCAAAATAATGTTCTTCTGATCATTAATGAGCTTTAAGGCCACTCATCTATTACACCGGGAGAAAGCACTTGGACTTCGACACAAGCAATCCAAGACTATTCGGTTTGGTTTTATGTTTCAATTAATTCAATTAATTTAATTGTTTTTCAAAAACTGCATAAATAGGTAATAAAACGAAACTTCTTTTAAGTAACCAATCAATCGATCGCAACATATCGTTCACTCATTCCTATTACTGAACGCATTCTTCTAAGACATTGTCGTCGTTGATGCCACCGATCTTCGATGGCCGCACATCGTCGTCAATGTCGTCGTCATCCCAACCCTCCTCTTCCTCTTCGATGGACTTCTCGAGTCTCTTAATGTTGTTCTGCCGTTCGTTTCCATTATTCTTTGCATCACTTTTTGTACGGAAATTGTGTTCGAAAGCAGCCGTCGGTTCGATTCGAACGGTTTGGTCGTTGTTGTCGTAATCTAATGAATCCCTTCTCCTATTCCTCATTATATCGTAATCTGTTTGTCGAACACAGACGCCATTAATGATCTCATCCCTCTGTGTGGCCAAGTCATAGGCGTCTTCGTCATCCATCATATCGTCGCTCATCCCGTCGTCGGCGTAATCGTCGTCTTCATCGCCCGAGAACTCTAAGCCCGGGTCGACCCACTGGGGTTGAGCCGGTTTGCGCCTCGAGCTCGAGCTCGTCACCAGTTGGGGCTTTCGCCGACTGCTGCCAATACTCCGGGAGGTCTTACTCAGATCGAGTTCTATAGACTCGTCACCTGAGCCGACACTGCTATCCGAGTCGTCGTTCAGAGACATCGAATGCCTATTTAAGTCTTTGTTCTGCTGACTAGTCATACTTAGATCCAGAGTTGCCATCTCCTCCTCCTGGAGCGAAGAGCCGGGTGACGAACAGCTGTTGGTGTTTGCATACATGTGTGAAGAGACGGGTGATGTCGCGTAAAGACTCGAGTACTTCGACCGGTGCGATGGCGATGAAGGGTTGGCGCCGGCATGGAGTCGAATGTCGGCCAGCCTTTGGGTCAGGAGTAGTCTGAACTGAATCGGATCAAAGTTGACGCCATCTCTGCCTATATTGTACGGCAATTGGCTTTGATTCGAACCGTCGTCATTGGTAGACGTGATCTGCTTGAGTCGCATCCGATGGTTATGGAACCAATTGGTGATTGTGCGCAAAGACAGATTCAACTCACTGGCCAAGAACTCAATTGTGGTGGTGCTCGGGTAGGGATCCATTGAAAACGCCACTCTTAGGGCCTCCTTCTGCTCTTCGGAGAACAATATTCGGGCCTTTTTGACGGCCGGAGAGCCATAAGACGATCGACCCATCAATGCCTTTGTCGAAGAATGCGACACAGAATTGGGTGAAGTATTAAAATTGTTTGAAAAGTTATAAATATTATCGCCGAGAGGTTTGACGTGATGTCCCATTGTGTCCTCCAAATGGGTTCGCCTTCTCTTATTGGCCTCTCGTCTCTCATTCTTAAGAGTTTGCAATTTCTCGATATTATGCGAATCGTTTAGCCATAACTGCATTCGTATGAATGGTTCGCGACCTTTGATACTAAGCATATGCCAGGGCTTGGGTTTCGATAGCAGTTCGCTTACAGAGCCTTGAGATAAGCCGAGCACTACTTCGCCGAAGATCTGATCAGAATATGATAGCAAAACAAAAGTTAATTAAATTAATTCAATTAAAATGTTTAATAAATTTATTAATAACAAACAAATGACTCAATCGTCACCTTCTGGCCAATGTTGTGGGCCATAAGAGTCTCTTTGATTTTGGTGGTTATACTTTGTGTGTCGAGATCTGTGGTCAGGGCCGCCATCTCATAGACCGATGGCTGGATGTATGCGAGGGATGAAGATGTGGTGCGACTGTAGTTCGAGTTCGTGTGAGTACTCAGGGGTTGGTTGAGTCGACGAGAAATACTGTTGGATGTGGTAAGAGATGGATGAATGGCAGTCGTGGCTGAGCTGGTGATGTGATGTTCGGGGGTGGAAGTACTCGATCGGTGGCCAGCAGTGTCGGAATAGCCCGGACTAATCGATTGTCTGCAAGTGTCCGAGGCTTTCACGGGTGACATCTCTTGAGCCTTAAAACCGGTGGACTTTATCGCTGCTATCGATGAACTAGAATTGATTGAAGTGGGGGTTGTGTTGGCCATACACACCACCACTGGACTGATTGGAGTGGTGGTTCCTCCCGCCACAAAACTCCCGGTTCTCATCAATTTTTCCGGTGCTATCTTGTACTGACTGGCGACCAACTTATGGATTGCATTCTCGTCCTCTAAGAACATCTTCATTCGAATGAACGGTTCGCGTCCTTTCTGAGTGAGCATATGCCAGGGCTTGGGTCGCGCCAACAGGTCCGACACCGAGCCCTGGGACAGCCCTAACACACTTTCACCAAATAATCTCTGACTAATGGAGTATTGACTCAACTGTTCCTTAACCCTCTTCACAATGTCTTCAGTATTCAAATTGTTGTATTGATCGAACTGTTGTTGAGTTATTGGTGGCAACACTGCTTTGGCCGGTCTGTTCGGTGTCGATGGCACCGATGGAATCGCTGATTGTGAGAGTAATGAGTTTGTAATTGATTGCATTCGTTGAAGGGGTGAAGCGGCTGAGCTCAGGTCCTCCACTGAACTCATGTCTACGCTATTGCTATTGTTCAGTAAAGGCCCGTTCGGTGCGGACCCCGACGGCGGGGTCGATGAGAATGGTTTGTTATGACCGCTACTCACTTCTGGCTTAGGCCTCACCAGCGAAAAGGCACTCGAGTGGCGCATATCGGCTTCGGATGACGACGAAGAGCCCAACGGTTCGCGAGACTCTCGAGCGCTTCCGTTAGTCTGTTTCTCGGAACGCATTCTGGCGTCAAGTGGTAGCGATGGGTCCAAAAGATGAGGTAAATTGAGATAATTGGCTCCATTGACCAAACCGGCCGCCGCGGCCGCTGCAGACGCCGCTGTAAATCGCGCGAAAAGTTCCGAATTCGACACATTTGGTGAGTGAGCGCCGGCTGACGCCATCTGAGACAGTCGTGAGAGCTCCTGGTGGTAAATGGCCAGCGCCTGACGCACTTCTTCTTGAGTCCTGTCGTAGCCGTGCGGGTGTCTGAAGCCCTCCTCGACCTGTTGGCCGATAAGTTTGGCCAACTCTTCCTGATATATCCGCGCAACCATATCCTGAGGTATGTCGTCATTCTCAAACTTCCTGAGCACCCTTCGGGCCAAATTCGAATTGTCTCCTCTGTAGAGGTTACTGATTGAGGCCAATGCGGCGGCACTGCCCGGCGATCGCCTCTCGATTTTGTCCTCTCTATCACTCGTATCACTATTCGCGTCGTTTTGAGTTTCCATCAATTTTTCGCTTTTAATTTGAATCGCGTCTCCGTTGAGCAGTGGTGTAGCGCCTCCTCGACTCCCATTCTTATTGGGGCTCAACATTGCGCGTTGGGCTTCACTTAATATCTGAGCGATTCTCTCTTCGGCCGCCGGATCGTCCGATTTGAAAGTTGTTGACTCTTTACCTATTGAGTCAATAAAATATACTTTAGCTAACATTTGAATGTTTTATTAAAAACAATATATTCGACAAAAATATGAAATTAACCTAAACTGCAATCAATACCTTTTCGCGGAACCATTCCTTTAAGAAAGTAAATACATCGTTCGTCGGCAGCCCAGGCGTGCATTTTTCTATATGAATCCCTGCCCTTCTCAGTCAACTTGTCCCAGGGCTTGGGTTTGGAGAGTAATTCGCTGACAGTGCCCTGGGATAAGCCCAACACATACTTAGCGAACAAACGCTGTCCGATGTTATGAACGGAAAGCAGTTCCCGAACACAACGCGAAATATTAAGTGTATTAAGAGTTTCATTCATATATTTCTCGACATTGATCCTCAACTGTTGCTGCAGTTTCTCGTATTGAGTTCCGATCGACACCTCAGGTGAGCTCCTGGTGTTGAGTCCACTCATTTCCATATTGGCCGGACTTGTGCTGCTATGGTTGCCAATGGGTTCGTCGTTGCATATGATAGCACTGGTGCTGTTGGGTGTGCCGACACTGCCGGTCGACTTGGCGTCTGCCTCGTCGTTGGAGGTGGGCGGGGGTGAGGGAGAGCCGGTCGCGTTGTTCGAACTGTTCTGATCATTGTTGATGGCGAGCACAGCCTCCCTGTGCTTAAATGCTTTGGCATAAGAACTGACAATCTCTTCGCCGAGCATTGAGCCGAACGTCTCGACATTACCCAAGTTCTGAAACGGAGGCAAAAACTGTGGCACCAGATGTCTGGGCAATGAGTTGCCGAGCTCTGCATTGGCCACTTTGAGAGCCGTGTTTTCCGATTGAAGTGCTTTTGTCTTTTCGAGCAAATAGAGCTCAAATGGCTTGTGATCACGCAATGCATTCGAGCCAATGGAGCCCAACTCGGCCCTCAGCACCAGCAGTTCTCGTTTGATCTCCTCGTAATCCCTTTGCTTCTCCAGTTTCTCCTCTAAATGTTTAATAATCTTATTTTTTTCCCTTAAAATCTCCTCGAGTTGTGATATCTGTAGAGCAAAATACAAAAATTGAGTCAAAAGGCCTAAAAATTTGAAATTAAAACTCGAATCAAGTAATTAGTCCGAAATGTGTGCACTCGTACAGCACTGTAGGGAACTGTACGGAACGGCCATTTCATTTGCCACTAATCTATAATTAAAGTTTTACAGCTAATTAACCCATTCCTGTAATTACAACCCCTCAGCACCAAATTCATTAAATTAGTTGAGTTTAGTAGAAATTATGCGAAAAAATCGCTTTTTTAGTCTAATACTCGGATTCATTACCTGAGCAGCGGTAGTCTCTTTGAGTGTTATAATAGTGGACTGCAATCTATGAATGTCATCGACTAGCCGAGAGATCTGCACCCGAAGGAAAAGTATAAAACAAACATGAAACGTTAATTTAGTTATATGTTATCCAAACACAAAGCGAGAACTGACTGTGAGTTATAGTAGAGCTCGAACTTAGTGAAAAGTTGAGAATATTAGAGAATACAGTATAAGAAACGATCTGATGCTCTCCACTCCATGTACTCTACACTCGCTGTACAGCGAATAATAAAGTGCAGGCAATAGGCAATAGAGCAGAGCATCAGAGTTTGACTTAAGAGCTATATTGTCAGCAGTTCTGTATATTCTGTATATTCAGTATATTGTGGAATAGGATGAAAGCAAAAGCTTTTCTGAGCAAACATTTTGGCGTTAGTCTAACGAATAACACATAACACCAACACATCGGTTGACATTTGTTTGCAATGTTAAGCTACTGGTAATGCAGTGTAATTCTGAGTGAAAATGTTGTTTTACATGTTGTCTCTACTCTACTCTACTCTATATATCAGTTTGCTTTACATGACTAAAACAATGCCAAAACTAACCTCTTTTTCCTTAACCGCCACTCGATTCTCAGGCAAAGATGATGACGAAGATGTGGTGGTTATCGATGATAACAGATTTTTTGGCCTCTCTATTGTTGTGTTATTCGAATTATCGTCTAATTCCGATTTTTTCATATTAACCGCAGTATTGTCTTCATATGCGGCGCTCGACTGTTAGAACAATAGAACAGACATTTGTGTTAACACTCAATAAGTTGTTTTCAAATAAAAAAACAAATGAATAAATAAATCAAATTTTATGGAAAAAAGTTTTTATCATTCGATCAAAAAATTATGGGAAGACATAATGAACGCAAAGCACAAGAATAATGAAAAATACAATATTAAATAAATTGTTGGTTTGTTCGCTGTGTTCGCTATTAGTAGAGTTAGTATAAGATAGAGTCGTTGAGGCATTAAATCGCAATCAAATGACACACAAAACGAGGCAAAGCAGCAAAAGAGCAAAACAGTTAAACAGCTAAACAGAAAAACAGTACAAGCACATTTGAGCACAGTACTAGCTGTGCTCCATTCGATTGAACAATTCTTACATCAATTTTTGCCTATCAATTGAGGCTAATAATGCTAATAGATTTCAATTCAATAGTAAAACAATATTTAGATTTTCAGGTGTTTCGAACTCTTGCCATATAATTGAGTTATAATATATATGAGTTTTTATCTGTAATTTTATTTATTTCAGTCAATGTCCTACACTCTGGGCTATAGTTCCAAAAGTACCAACAATTGGAATAAAAATAATAAGACATAAAATTGCAAATAATGACAATAAGTTTGGCCACAATCACACAAACCTATTGTAATAATTTGAGCGATCGGGCAATTTAGGGCCAATTTTTATCAGTAAAAGTCACGAATTGAAAATTCTGAGTGTCATTGAGCGAACTATTGATGTGGGAAAGTAAGGAAAGTTAGCAAAGTTGGGAAACTAGACCTTAGCTTCTGGACGAATATCTCTGTTTAGGCATTGCTTGGGTAACAGTTATTTAAAGAACATATGGCAGTGCTCTGAACGGCAGTTCGAAATATGGCTCAATGTTTGAGCGCTTGAATATGACATAACTCATCAGAAGTACAAAAAAGCACATTTCAGTCGTTCAGTCGTTCAGTATTTCAGTCTTTCTTTAGTGATGGCCGGCTTTTACAGACCGATCCGCGGATCGCATGCAACCCAATGTTGTGTAACGTCAAGAGGCCACTCAGCACCGATACTCAGCACTGCCATCAACACAACACAAGTTCAATGCGAATAAATAGGTTTTGATGGAGAGAATGGCAGAGAAAGGGAGAGACCGAGAGAGCAGAGAGAATGAGTGAGTGAATGAGTACAGGCAGAGACGGTGGCATTGGCATAGGCACAGGCACAGGCACAAGCATAGGCACAGGCACAGGCAAACCATTGGTAACTGAGCAAGACTTAGACGTTAGACCCCATCGGAATTGGTGAGCAATACATGCAAAGACACGATATTTATAATGGGATCGAATAGATATTCTCTCTCTTCATAGCCAATATCATATCATTGGTCTGTGCAATGGCTGGCCATTAGTATTTCCGGTAAGAGCTAACTCGCCGCACAGGGCCTGCTATGGGCCTGCTATGGGATCATAAAAATTGGCAAAACATTAAACATATTTCAATATATATTTTATATAAGAGCCGTATATATAGCGGTTTCTCTCCCTTTTCTAAGTTTATAATATAATAGTTAATGATTTCCTGGCAATGACATCGTCGTCACGTATATGTCGGCCTGGCATACAGGCATTGGCACTGCACTGGCTCTGGCACAGACACTCTAATGCTGTGCACAGCTCCAGAGCACAGCACTGGATGCTATGGATCGGTCGATCAATTACTGTAGATCTAAGTGAACGACAATAAAAACCGAACTCCAAATCAAAAGTCTATTATTATTGCGTAAGACTTTGAGAAATTAACAAAATAGTGATTCAGTTCTGTTATCGTTATAATACAAATACATTTATTACAATGAGTTTAGAGCACTGTAAGCACTGTAAGGACTGCGAGGGCTGTAAGGGCTATAAGGCCTGTGCACTGTAAGCAGTGCAGGCATGCCATCAGATCCTATAGGAATTGATGCAGAAATTATTAATGAATAACACATACAATATATTGTATAATACAAATACTATAGACAGGATGTGCTGCACATTCGATTACGACTGGAATGGCAGTAAAAGTTTAACTTTAAATTACTCCAAAAGAATAATTTGCTAACAATTGAAATGCATCGCTCGCATAGACTGACCCATTGCTGAATTATATTCAATTGCAATTGCATTAGCATTAGAGTGAAAGAGCACTTTATATACATAATGCTGGCAATGCTAGCAATGTAGTATTACAGTATTAGTACTAGTACTGTTCTGTATTAGTGCATGTTAGTGCGTGTCTGATTAAAATAAAACTTAAGAGTATACTTGACTTATGTATAGCTACTAATGAGTCAAAACTTGAACAGTATTTCCAGTATTGCTCGCTATTAGAGATCGTTAGTTAAAATAAGTGAAAGTGGATTCGCCACAACCAGAGCTCTTCTCTCACCAGAGATTTGATGGCACTAATGTACCGGTGCTATTGGTACTCAACATATTTCACAATATTTCTTACATAAAATATTGTCCTGTCATCCCATTCCAGTGCACAATCTTATAGACATCATTCTCTCCTCTCGCTCGCTCTCACTCTTGTCTTCAAAAAATAATTTGCTCTTAAATTGTAGTCAAACACTGCTATGACTACCAAATGTCTATCTGTCCATACATTACAACATTTGTTTCCAAAGATTTTTGTCAGACATAGAGACAGAAAGATTCGAAGACAGAGTCAAATCAGAAAAAATTCAATTTAAAAATCTAGAGCTACTTCTCTCTGATGTCAGAATAAAAGTTTAAATGCTTTTTGCTTTAGTTTTACGCATTTCTTAAACTCATAATTCCTAAAAACGAATTAATGTTTTTTTGTGAAAAGATTTAAAACTTATTTTATTTTATTGCTTACAAGTTATGTGAACTTCATTTCAAATGAAACAAACTCAAGAGGAAAGTGAGCGGAGAGGGAGTGCGGGAGGGAAGGGAAGGCAAAGGGGAGAGAGGAGAAGAGAAAGATGGAGAAAGATTGAGAGAAAGAGAAAGGAGAGGAGAGGAGAGGGAGAGAGGTTATCGAGGGAATGTGTGTATGAATACCTTAATTCCTAATTTTTTAGAGGATATGATAAAAGGCTAATAATATATCAGTAATGAGCAGAAGAGTGACTAAACAGTGACTAAATAGTGAACAGATATGAAATAACAGTAAAGAAGTGAATAAAATAGGAAACGATTGTCTTTTCGGTTAAATAATTATTGTTAGTCTCATCAGAGAGTTTGTTGGAAAGTATAGCAGAAAAAGAGACAAAAGACAAGCAATGTTTTATGGGCTACTGTGAGCACATGCATATAATATGACCATTGTCTCTGTCTTCTTGTCTCCCTGTGCTGTCGCACAACAACATAATACATCAAACATTACACAACGTTTGAAAACAAAGTGTTATTTGTGTATAGAATGCATGTATGGATAGAATGGATAGAATGGATGTATTGCTGGAATGGCATCACTAGTCGCGAGAGTAGAGCAGAATATTGTAATAGTTATCAAAGCTTTACACAAATAAATTAACTGTTGGGATGAAAAGATTATTAATTTTGAGTTTAGAGGCCCTCTCTCTGGAATGCATTACTCGGGTGAGTGAACATAAAGTTAAACTACGAAAACGTTTAAAAGACATTAAAAGTTTTGCCTCAAAGAGTTACAGCTATTGAATGAATAGTGAGAAGCAATAGCCAACCAAACCGAGCAAATGCATTGCCATAAGTCAACGACAGCTTCCAATGCATCCATTGCTTCCAATAGTGCAGTATTGCTATTGCTATTGCTATTGCAGTATAGCTCGTACTGGTACTGGTAGTGTAGACCAGAGTTGTTAATCGTTATTAAGGGCTATGCGAGCGCTCCTATTAAAGCCCAGTTAATGAATATTCATGAGTTTACGAAAGCAATGCACAAAACGATGCCAACCATACGACTAAAGACAAGTCAAACTTATAAAATGAACAGATTATTAGAGAAACAAAGACAATAGAGTTGACAATACAATCCAACCAACCGACCAGTGACTAAGCCTTACTGGGATTAAATGCCATAATACAGAAATGAGGCGTAAGAATCGCTAAATATTAAATATACTAAAACTACTGCCTCTACAGTCGCTTCAGTCTCTACTGCCTCTGCTTCTGCCTCTGTCTCTACTACTCCTCTATAACTAATAACGCATTCATTTAACAAATATAAATATACGAAGAAATGTGACGTTTCGGCTAATTGTCATTTACCTAAATTATTATTATTATCATCAGTTCACCAGAATATCAGTTCATTATATTCTGTACTCAACTATAAAAAATTAATCTGAAAAGGATTACTCAGTCGGCCGAACATCTCAACACGAAATCTCATACAAATTGCAAACATTTATTCACTTTAATTAATATTATTCTTATTTCTTATTCATTAAAAACACTGTAACTACTCTTAAAAAATGATTTTATATTTTCTTTTATTCTTTTTTTAATATACACGAAACGAAAGCCCAAGTCGTTTAGGGGATGAAATTGAGTAGAAATTTACAAAAAAGTTATATTTTTCGGTTTAAATTGTGCACTGAATTTATGCTGTGCTTAACATTCAACATCAAAATAATATTTAAATTGTCTTTTTTGTGTAATTTTTAAAATTCAATTTAAGAGATTGGGTTAAAAAGTGGAATAATAGCTATAAATGAAAAGCCTTATAAATATGTTTACCTATACTTAAAATACTTAAAACAGTTCTAATTCTGACAAACAGTTACAGCGATTGTATCG
>JAQFXP010001915.1:0-17055 GCA_034693685.1 Belba bartosi
ATATATAGGTTTTTTGAGCGTTTTTGGAAAAATCCCTCCCCTGATCCCCCCCCTAGGTTTTTGGCCAAAATTTTGGGAAAAATCCCCACCCTGATCCCCCCCCCTGGATCGGCCGACCTTCACAAGCCCTGGTTTAGTAGTTACTAACGAGTAAATATTTCCACAGTCCACACCGGACCTTTATTAAAATTAATTTTGAACAAAAGTATATCATAAATAATGTAAAAAAATTAATTTAGTATTTGTTGAATTTCACTCTGTCCATAATTTAAACTAGATTAAATGTGAGTTTTATATGCTTTCTGTATATGTTGATTCTTTTTGTATGTATACGCTCCCATTGCATACTTTTGTGCATTACAGCAATTGTTGGTTTTACTGCTGCACGCCTTCAATGCGAGAGCTTTGTTCATTGCGTGCAGCAATAAAGCCGACAATTGCTGTAATGCTGTACTGCACAAAAGCATACATTGTAAACTTTAGAATGTATACCTGTTCCCTGTAAATCAAAATTCAATGTTTATTGTTTTATCAAAACTTGATAACTAGACTTTAACGTCAATTCATTTGTTTATATAAACAATAAAAATGTTTTATTTTAATTAATTATAAATATAAATAAAATTTTAATTTATTTTATTTAGCTTATTTTAACTTTTCATTTTGCTTAAACTGTACACATTAAAAAACTAAAATATTTTAGACATTAAATTGTTTTAAATATTTTAATTATAAAATATTAAGCTTTAAAACACATTAATAAATTTCGATGTAACAATATTCGAATTACCAATATTTAATATAACGATATTATATTCGGCATAAAAAAATTTTACAAATGACATTACTTATAATTTACAAACCAATATTTATTAACAAGTCGTAATTTGTTTACATTGTATTATTACATATTATTATTAGCAAAAATCTATTTTTAAAAATCTATTGATATCATAGCTCTTTTTAAACTTAAAAACTAACATTGTTTTATAAATTAATGTAAAATTTATAAATTAAATTGTACTAGATTATTAGTTAATATTAAGTAATTTATCAGCGAATTTTAATATTTGTGCATATTATGTTTTGAAGTAACAAGCTTAATTTAATAAATGTGCAAAATTTAAATTTAATTGTTGATTTTTGGTAACAATTAATTTAAACCTTTTTGAATTTTTAACATGCAATAAAAAATATAACTTCACATGCAAAAATGATAAAAACTATGAAATAACCAATAAACAAGCAAATAAATGGTCCATTGAATAATTTATTTATTGTTATTATATTATTTAATTTATTTAAATTCTTTAATTTATTTACTTCCGGATTATCTCTATTTTCAAGAATTTCATTCATTATTTGATATAACAATAAAAATCGATCTAATACTCCATTTTCAACATAAGTTTCTAAGCTAAAAATTAATTGTATTTAAACAAGATTATTTAATAAAATATTTTAAACAAATTAAATTTTTTTATTATTACATTTTATATATTTGTTTGTTATGCGAATGACTTTTATGTATATAAATGTACGAGAATTGTCGTATATATTGATTATTTGATTCCATTAAATTCAAATTTGGAAAAAATATTTTTATTTTTTCCGCAAGTATTGAAGTTGTAAGCAGTACTATATTTTTCTTTATAACACTTTTTATCAAGTTAATACTTAAAGCTAACTCCCGATCTGTGCTATCAATATTCATATCTTTTTCATATTTTATTAATAATTGATTTAATATTTCATAAATTTTTGGTTTAAATTCTTTTATGTTTTCTAAACTTTCTCTTCCGACTGCAGTCAGTTTAGGATTATTTACAATATCTTCAAATGTTTCGACAGTTAGTATAGGTTTGTATAGAAAAAATATTTTTAACAATAAACTGGTGTAAGAATAGGTTAGAATAGCCGAACATATTATCCACAAAGTTAGCAAAATGTTAATTTGTATTAAATTATTATTTTTCTTTTTAACAAATGATTGTTTAATTTTATTAAAATAATTTGTCGATTGATTAACAAAATATTGATATAAATAAAAAATGTGTCCAAATAATGATAATTTTGTTATGCTAAATAATTTTAACAATATAGCAACCACAATTAATAAGCAATTAAATGTTATCCAGACCTATTTAATAAATAATTTATGTCAGCTTAAGCAGTGTTTAAATTTTTCGCAAAAATATTTAATATTAAGTATTACTAAATGTAAAACCTTTTTATATCTTACGTTTTTTAACTTTTTTTTTGTTTAAAAAATTATTATTTATTTATTAACCAGTATTTAAAAATTTTATATTTTAATAATGATTAGACTGGAACATCAACAAAACGTGTTTATTTAAAGAGTAATGCACATTTAAAAATATAGTAATTTCTTATAGTTTGTTAATTTTATATTTAATTTCTTAACAAACTATTGATAAATCGGATAATTTTTAATGAGTTTTCACTAAGACATACATAGGTTTAAGCAGTATTACTAATTATATAAAATATTTAATTTTAAATTGCCGAATTTCTCCATTATTTAAATACTTTTTATATTTTTATATAATTTTTAGCGCTTAAAAAAATTTATTTTTGCTAAATTACACTAAATAAACATAAATCATAAATGAACCCCACTTTGCATAAAGTACCTCTTATGCTTTACTATGAAAATTTTTTAAATATATTTTTTAATAATTTTTTTCTGTCAAAATAAAATATTTTTAATAAACATTTTATCTAATTATTAATTCGGCTTTAATATATGTATGCTTTAGTTTTAAAAAAATGCAAATATTAGTTTAAATTTTGAAATTAAAATATAGCTTAGTGCATTGCTATTTATAGTTGAAAGAATAATTTTGTCTAAATTGATAATGAATAATTTATTTATTATTAAGAGTTTATTATTATTGAATTTTGTAGTAAAAATATTATATTCCGACATTTTTTATATATATAAATTAATAATTTTAAATTTTGTGATTGCTATTTGTAAAGGAATATTATAAATAAAATAAAAGTATCTGGCTATAGTCAAGTACAATTTTTAAGTTTATAAAGAGTGCTTTTATATAGACGATTTTCTAACGAAAAATTATAAATTATTGCAATATCTATAGCGAAAAATTATAAAAAAAAATCTTAATAAGATTATTATCTATTACTTTCTGTTAAAAATATTTTCATTCATTGTATTTATTTTTAAAGTTTTTTCAAATATCAAAATTTTGTAATAATAGGGGGCGGGGCTTACCATTACACCCCTTGTCAAATTAAATTATACATACAGTTTAATATACATATTTATTAAACTTTAAATATCACAGCAATAGCATTTTAACATTTAATGGTGGACGGTACATAACAAATAATCCGGACGAAAGCAATGTATAATGCATTGCTTTTGATTACATATACGTGAAACTGTCGGTATATTTATATAACTATTATTATACTATTATTAAAAATTTATTACCGAAAATGAAAATAATTTTATATATGATATAATTGATGAATAATTTTGATAAGTTAAAACACTCAAGATAACTGTTCCATATTCTTGCATTAGTGATACATAACCACAAATTTTTAATTTATTTGCACTTATATTTGATACAACCACACAAAGAATATTCTAAAAAATAATAATTTAAATAATTGTAAAGTTATTTGATTTAAATTAAATTTAAAAAGACAAGCAAACTTTTAATTCTTTGCAATCGGCATTTACAAATTTAACCACCAAGAATAATTTATAAACTACATAATTTATAATATCCAAAAAGTAGCCATAACTTATTCCATCTTTCTGTGCAATTAATTTAAAATAATTAATTTAAATAAATAATTTTAAATAATTTAACATGATTATGAGTATTTAGAAATACATACTTTAATTAGTATAACAAGTTTACCCAAGTTTGTTTTATTATCACAACATGATAAAATTGTTGTTGAACGAAAAAATTGTATTTTAGTTAATTTTTGTAAAATATCAAACATATCAAAGATTGAAGCCATAACTAAAATTCTATTAATTAATTTTAAAAAATTTGCAAAAAAAAGATTATTTATATTAAACTACAAATTGACTTTATTTAAATTAAATTTATTTATTTAAATAATATTTTTTAAAATATATTAAATATTTATAATAATGATTACATGTTAGTTACCATTAAATATTTTAACAAAAATACTTTATAATAAACTAATTTTTATTAAAACATAATATTTTTATTTACAGTACTTTTTTATTATTTCTAATTAATAATCAATAAAAGTACTAATTGCTAGAAGCATTTTTATAAATTTCATATTTTTGATGTTTTTTTAATATAAGAAAATAAATTTTTTTTAAAGTTGTTTTTATTATTCAATTAGTATTATAAAAATAATTATTATTGAAAATTATTTTTATTAAATAATATAATTTTAAAAATTAATTAATTTAATTGTTAATAAAAACAATTAATTTTTCTTTATTAATAAGATTTCATTTTAATTATGTTATTTAAGTAAAATTATTTTGATATTTAATGACTAAAAAAACTTGATAATACATGTTTGAGAAATTCAAAAATAATCAAAAAACAAATTTTCTTAAATCTAACTTTTAGGTTGTTTAGTTTGTTTTATTTTTAAACTTTAATTCTTTAATTCTTAAATTACAAATTATGCATATTAAAAGTTTTAAAATCTAACTTACAAAAACATTTAAAGTTAAATTGATTAGATTTTAGTAATTTTTAAATTAAATAAATTCTTTATTTTAAATTTTTCTTTTAATTAAAATATTTTAAATAAAGTTTTCATAATTCTAACATGAGAATTAGTGTCAAATTTTAATAAATTATTAAAAATAAACAAACTAACCTATCAGCAAATAACATAATAAAAAGATAAATTAAAACATAATTTGTGAATACTATCGAAATTCATAACTAATAAAAAATAATAATTAAATAATAAGTATAAAAGCAATAAATTATTTTATAAATAAATTTTAATGTTATTTAAATTAGAAAATTATTTTTAAAAACTAAAATTAATTAATTTTATTTTAATGTTAAAATTTTTTTTAAATAAGAGTTACTAAACAAAAACCCATTTTAAATATTAAATTATTTATTTTAAATTAATTATTTAGATAAATATTAATTTAATATTTAAAATTAGTTAAAATCAAATAGCGAATTTAAGTTTTTTCTAGAGTGAATTAAATTTGTAAATGTTAATTAACTAAATTAATTTTTAGGCTTCATATACAAATATTGTTTTAAAGTAGGTATGGCAAATATCTAATAGTTAGAAGTGTAAGTTAGCTTTTTAAATATTTAATAAACATTTAAAAACAACATATTTGCAAAATGGCACAAGAGCCACTGCAGATAACTCGTTTATTAATTGTAAATAACAATGCAAAAACTAATTTACATTTATGCCTGGCCTATTTTAATAGTATTTAAATAGACATTTAAATAGAAAAATAAAACAAATATTTACATCAAATATGTTAGCTTAGTTTTTGCTTATTAAATATAGTTTAATATTTATGTTTAATCTGATCTGAGTAATTTTTAGTTTTAGTTATTATTTTATTACCAATTTAATAAAATAAATATTTTTAAGTTTAACAAATAAGTTGCTTTTTATTGGATTATATAACTTAATGTAATTTACATTTTAATTTCAGACACTGTAAATCGAAACAATAGAAAAATTTTGCTATATAACGTAATTATAAATAAAGCAACTTGTAGATTCTAGAACTAGCTTTACATTTTTAACTTTTACTAACAAGGATTTCCATTGTAACTCAATACCTTAATTTTATTAAAATTAATTTTGAACAAAAGTATATTATATATAAAGTAAAAAAATTAATTTAGTTTTTGCAGAAGTTCACTCTAGCTACAATTTAAAATAGATTAATTGCAAGTGTTATATGCTTTTAGTATATGTTCTTACTTTTTGTATTTATACGTTTCTAATGTATACTTTTGTGCAGTACAGCAATACAGCAATTGTCGGCTTTACTGCATTGATTGCACAAAGGCATGAATTGGAAACGTATACATACAAAAAGAAAGAACATATACTGAAAGCATATAACACTTACAATTAATCTATTTTAAATTGTAGCCAGAGTGAACTTTAGCAAAAACTAAATTGATTTTTTTACTTTATATATGAAATATTGTTCAAAATTAATTTTAATAACATTCAAGTGTTGCGTTACAATGGAAATCCTTGTAAGTTTGAAATAAGTACTATATTTAAGTTCAAATATCGGAAAAAACATAAATCTTTTTAATTTTAAACTTTTATAAAATTTACAAATATAATTATAAATCAATATATTTATTTCTAATTTTTATTTTAAATTTATGTTTTAATCAAAATATATTGAGATGCCCAGTTATTTCTAATGACATATTGTTTTTTATATATACATTCTTATCTACAACTCGTCATATCATATCAATACTAAATGCCTACTAATCAAAGTTCTAATTGGTTTACTTTATCAAACCCTTATTCAGTGCACATCTCTTTCCGTATAAAGCCATGTGCACTTCACTTCTGTATTGAAGCTCAATCAGAGCTGTTGTTTGTTATTTGTAATCAATATAGTATTTCTTTGTTTATCATGTAAATTGGCTATTAATTCAATAAAACCAATACATATTATTTAAAAAAATTAAATTTATTTTTTTATAACACATTAAATAAAATGAAATATTATTATCATTTAAATTTGTCGCTTGGCTTTAATTTATATTAATTTTTAAAAATAAATTATTTTGTTCTAATTTGAGTTTAAATAGTTAATTTAAGTATTATTAAACATGTGCTATTAATATTTATATAATATACAGGCAATAATTATATTAATATAACATACGCATTTCAATGTTTTATTATATTTTGTCTAGTTTTTCAGTTATATTAAAGTTATAAATTAAAACAAAATTTTCAATTTAAAAAATTATTTTTATTTTGTTAAAAAGCACGAGTATTAAACTTATTAATTATTAAAAACACAATTAAAATATATTAATAGCATTTAATTAGTCTTACATAAAATTGTAATTTAAAACTTTTCAATGAATTCTCTTGAAACATTTTACTTTATTTGCTTTTAAAATTTTACTCAAACACCTTTTTTTGGTACAATTCTGTTCAATCTTTTATTGCTGTCTATAACATGTACATTTTAACCTTGATATATAAAAATTAAGGCTTTAATATGTGAAGCATTAAAACAAATTTAAATAATACAAGAGGCAATTATAATAATAATAAATTAAACATAGTAAAACATTAAGAATGATTAAATTTATTTAAAAATATACAAACACGTTTTGATCTGTTCTTTAACACTTCCACTAATCTTAATTTTTTTAAAACTCAATTACAATTTTATAACAATAAAAATTATTTTTAATTGACAAACAAATATATATTAAAATATTATTAAATTATTAATAACTTGTAATATATTAATATGTAATAAAACTGATATAAAATATAATTTGATTTTTTACTTAATTTTTCACGTTTTCTTGATATTAATTTTACTGTAATTTTTATGAAACATCAAATTATGCGTGATGTTTATACATTTAAAAGTGATGTACAATTTTTACACGTTTAGATCGAGAAAGTCGGACGATCCAGGGGAAATCAGAAGAGAAATATTTCCAAAAACGTTTAAAAAAACTATATTTATGATAAAATTTTGTTTAAATTAACTAGATTTAACCCGGGTTTAGCATTAATTTAGGAAAAGTTTTCAAATTTTGGCCGAGAAAACTAAAAAATGTGCCGGCCAAAAAAGGCGATCCGTAAAAAGTCAAGGAAGGGTATTTTTTCGCAAACCAAATGCTAGAGGGGGAAGGGGTAAATCCAAATATTTAAAATCAGAAGGCTTTTTGCTTGATCCCTCTTTTTACTATCTTTGATAAAATAAAAAAATATTTTTGTCAATCATAATTAATAAATAAGTTGTTTTTTAAATCAAGTCTATATAAACTTAAGAATTTTTTTAACATTAATAATTAAATCTAGGTCAACATATAAAATCTAACTATAAATAAATTATTAAAATTATTTTTAAATAATTAAAAGATATTTATTATTATAATTTAATTTTTAACAATTATATGTTTTTTTGTTTGCATTGGAATTGAGTATAAATGTCCGAAATTGGAGGCGGGAATAAAAGTCTGGCATATTAATAATTTATTATTCAATTAATAAATGGTTTTAAATAAGTAATTTTAAAAATATATAAAACTATAATAAACTATATTTATAAAAAAAATAATCAAATTTTAACATAAATGTTTTTTCTTTTTAGAACAAGTTATACGACTAAAATAATACAAGTTTAAATTATGAGCACATTGAACTATTAACAATTTGAAATTTAATTTTATTTAAAAAAAACTAAACAATCTGGTAAAATTTTTACTATATATATATCCAAAAAAACATATATTTTATTTATTAATTTTATTTAGAACTTAATTTTTTTAAATAATTTTTAAAAATGTATTTTAAAAAGATTTTTAAATATATTATTTTATTAATTATATTATTTATTTCTAAAATTATATGTAACAACAAACTAAATAAAAATGGTATATAGAATAATAAAATTAATTAATATTATTAAATATAATATTTAATTTTAATTATTATAGAAGAATGTGCAAGCAACATTTACAATAGATGTTTAACATCACAAGATTACACAGAAGAAGACGTCGATAATGCGAGAAAATATATTCAAAATAAGTTTATGACCGAGGCAACATATAAACCAGTTCAACCACCTTGCAAAAAAATTTACGTTAGAAAAGATTGGAAATGTATGCCAGAAAAGGATCGATTAGACTTGTTAAAAATATTACGTGAATTGTATCGTCGTGGCGACATTGAATATTTAGCAAACGTACATGCAAACTGGTGGGCTGAAACGCATAAATTTGAGTTTGGTGGTTTTCACAAATTACTAGCATTACAACTAGAAAAGAAAATTCAGTTTTTTAATCCAAAATAATATCTTCCTTTATGGGTAATTATTTTAAAATATTATTTATTAATATTAACTAATATTATTATGCTTACTTTAAACAATTTTAAAAATATTTTTCTAATTTTAATATTTGTTATTAAAGTTATTATTTAAATATTAAAAAGTTCAACGAGATAGATTTTGCACAACCGGAGCGATCGATACTTTGGAACTATTTCGGGACAACTGGAAACTATTCGACGTCTTATTGTGTTTCCGATGGAATGTATACTAATTTAAAAACAGTTAAATGTATGCGTCGGCAATGGAATGAGGATCGTACTATTCCAGCTTGGTACAGTCCCGAACTGCATACATCATTTTTATCGGATCAGTTTTTAACAAATATCTACAAATTATTAAGTGTACACTTTCAGTCACATATGGCAATTGGCGGCTGGTATGGTGACCAAAGTGTTAAAATTGCACCACATGAGTAAGATTAATTTAAAATAAACTTCTTAACATCAATGTTTAATATATATTGATTATTGATATAAATTTGTGTTTATAGAAAAAATAATTTATTTATGAGTAAAATAATTTTAATCACATATTTATATGTTGGAAAAGCAATACATTTTATTCCATCAAACAAGATTTGTTAAATTATTAAACTTTTTACATCAAATATTTATAACAACTTAATTATTTTGTAAATTAATTAAGTATTAATATTTTTAATTTTTTGTAGCGTAACGTTCTTTTTATGGCATGCTCAGTTGAATGGTATTGTAATAAAAAGTGGACTTTATAACAGCGCCGGATTAACGCCAGAAAGTTTCAATGACGGCTTGCGAGCTAATCCAGTAACAGGCGAAATTGAACGAATAAACTTGTTACAGTATGCATCATACTTTTCAAACTACACACAAGTTGAAACATTTCAGCAAACATTTGGTGATTTTTGTTACATTAATGAAGATTTAGTTACAACAATTGCCAAGATTATTAAGAAAGAGCCGTTTCCGGAACCGTTGGTTTCGAAACGTCTTCGTAAAGCACTTCCAAAAAGATTGTTTGAAAAATATTTTCCGCTTTTCGCGGCCGGGGATTACAATCCTTTAAAATATTATTTGCCAGAAGTGGGTAATTGTAATACTGAGTGCAAACCTATTCCAATGTTTCAACGCATGACCGACACTGAGAACGGTAGACGTCAGATAGTTCCACTTAAATATGAGCTTGGTGTTAATATTATGCCGCAAATGACTGAAGGCGAACAAAATGCCGTCGATTTAGTGCTTGATTTGAATAAATTCGGTTATTGTAGTCCATATATTGCGTAATATTAATAAAATATAATTATAAATAATTTATTATTTGTTGATATTATTTAATTTATATTTTTGTTCTATTAAATATATAATATTTTTTTAATAATAACAATTTTAATGAAATTTTTATTTTAAATTTTTTATTTTTTAATGTTATTTCAAACAAAGCTTTACTCGTTATAATTTTTTTTATCTATCATTTAAATAAAAAATTACAGCATTCATGTTATAATAATATATAATATTTATGTTTTTAAATTTAAAATATAAATGCTTTTAATAGTGAGAAAATATAATTAAAATTATTATTAATTAAACAAATTACGATGAAATGTATTGTTTTAATTCTAAAATATTGAATTGAATTTATTGTATGAAATATTTATTAGCCAAAAATATTTAACTACAAAGTCTGATATTATTTGTTGCACTAAAATACAAATAAATGTTTTTTAAAATAATTGTAATAAACATTTAATTATTAATTACCAGAATGGAGCACAGGATAAGCATTTACAATTTTTGTTAACTTTTATATCAATTGTTAAGCATACAAAAACAATATATCTGTATAGTCCTCTTGCAGTCCTCTGGCAGACTATGCAGATATATTGTTTTTGTATGTTTAGTAAACAGTTAAAATGTTAATTAACTCTTTTGAAATATGAAATGTGCCCTACAATGTTAATTACCAATTGTATTGAAAATGTACTTTAAAGAGTTTACAACTTAGGTTTTCAATTTTATACAGTATATTCAGTTATAAATCTAACCCCTTGAGTACTGTAATCTAAGTAATGGCTTAACAAATAATTGTGTGATTCTGGTGTTGGGCAAACAATAGTTTAGAACCAGAGGTGGACAGAGTATACGGTACGTCGAAGTTATATTCTCAACGCAATCGTTAAACACATTATTATATGATTTTTTTTAGCAAGATCATTTATTATTAAACTCCACTTTTATCAATTTTTAGTTATTTTGTCCGTCACAGTTGACATAAATAGAAATAAACTGTAAAAATAAAGATATTATTTGATATTAACGATATAATAAATCTAAAAACTTTATAAAACCAACTTAAGCATTGGAGATAAATTGTTCGCATTCTAGCATGCAAAATTTAGCTACAGGCACAAATATTACAATCAAAGCAATATTTACCCAATACTTATTTTGTTTTATATTTTATATATCAAACTTATTAGTCATATATGTATTAAAAACTTATGACTATTTTGGAAAAAAATAACATTTTGTATTTTTTAAAATCAAATAAAACATTAATCAAATAATTGTTTAATTAAAAAAATTATTAATTATTGCAAATTTTAACTTCTGGTTTTAAACTTGTAAATTTTGACTTTTGATTCTTAATTGCTAATTCAAACTGATTACATTTGATTGCTAATTTAAACTGCCTAAATTTAACTACGGACTTTTGTTTATTTATTTTTAACTGATTACTTTTGTATGTAGCAATAATTTAATGAAATTAATTGTTGATTTTGAAGTTTGACATTTAACTGCAGTTTAAGATAAGCAAAACAAATTAAATTAAATAAAAATTTACTAATAAAAATTTTGCCTAAATAAAAGTGATTCTAATTTTTATAAATACAAAAGTTTTAACAATGTTGAAAATGAACGCATGATAAAAGGCAAACAATCAATAGCACGGGAATTAAAATATTAATAAAATAAACAAAACAAAATTTATCAAATGTAGTAAATGTAGTAATTATTGTTATGCATATTTATTATATCATATTATTATATTTTATCATATTTATTTGCATTGCCAGACACCGGAGGTGTCTGGCAAATGTAGTAATTATTTCTATACATTGACAGACACCGGAGGTGTTTGTCAAATGTAATAATTATTTCTATGCATTGCCAGAAATCGTAAATGTCTGACAAATGCAGTGATTATTTCTATACATTGTCAAACACCGGAGATGTTTGTTAAATGTAATGATTATTTCTATGCATTGCCAGACACCATAGGTGTTTAGCAAATGTAATAAATATTTTTATGCATTGCCAGACACCGTAGGTGTCTGGCAAATGTAGAGATTAATTCTATGCATTGCCAAATACCAAAGTCGGCTGGCAATTGTAAGACATTATTGAGCTTAATTTAAAACATTTATGTTTGTTTATTTTTTAATATTATAAATGCAATTATATGGCAATTTTTTTAAATATTATGCATATTTTAATTATAATTTTATATTTTATTAAAGATTAACTTAATATTCTGTGTTAGTAAAAAATAATAAATATTACAATTTTGAGGCTTTTTTTAAATTATTAAACGTCTGTTTTTATCTAGCTAATAGAATTTTGCCAAACGTCTCTTGAAAATGTATTAAATTCATACTGTTCAGTCTTTTTTGAAAATATATATGGTTTAAAATACATGCAAGCCGTCGTAGAAATGAGTTTAGGTTTATTTAAAGGAAATATTTTTAAGTTTTAAAATTGTTTTTAATAACTAAATATGGTAGTAGTTGATTTAAATATTATTTCAAATCAAAAGAGTATTAAACATAAAATTAATAATGATTTGCGCGAATTAATAATTAATAAAATAAAGAGTGGATTACTGGTCAAACAAGTCGCCGATATGTTTGAAGTTAAGGTCAAAACATTTTCTGAAATTTACAGGACAAACAAAAAATCGGTATTAGTAAAATAAAGCTAACCGGTCATTAAAGTCAAATCTTATCTGACCAACAAAAAATGAAATTTGCAATTGATTAGACTCTGATTGCACTTTAAGTTTGGCTCAACTTCTGTGCAAATGTCTGGAAACTTTTAGAGATGTTAGAAAATTGTTGATCTAGACAGTGGACAGGGCTTTGAGGAAATTCGATTACTCATTTAAACGCATATTACTTGTGCCGGTCGCCCGTAGCACTCCCGAAGTGATCAACAAACGGTTTGAAAATGCCGTTAAATACAATAAATTGATGTTAAAAAAACAAATTGTTTTTCATCAATGAGATGGGTGTTCTAGTTTGGTTGAGAGTTGTTTACGGCCGCTCAAGTATAGGCTCAAAATCATATAAAAAAGTTGGCGTTATTCGAAGCCGAAACTATTTTGTGTGGGCGGCTATGAACCATAAATTTTTATTCTTCTTTGAAATTCATAACCGGCCTTATGCCAAACATTATTCAGAATTTTTGGCGCAACTTGAGAAGACATTATTGGCGCTTATTTAATGATGGATAAAGTGCGCTTCCATTACTGCAAGAAAGTCACTAATTTAATTTAAGCGCACGGGCACAATGCAATGTTTTTGCCTTTATATTCGCCATTTTTGATTCCAATAAAAAAGTTATTTAATCAATAAAAGAGATTGTTCCGTAGAAGTGAACCGACAAACGAGGATCAATTGTACGCCGCAGTTCATGACACATCAAATGCTATTTCAGAGCTTAATTGCATTATTTATGTATGACATATGGAAAGTTATTTGTACTCCTGTTTAAACCGATTAAAAATTAATAGTTAAATTAATTTTTTTTTAATATTTATTAACTAAATTTATGTTTAAAATCTATTAAATGTAATTTGTTTTCATAATTTTAAGCTTAGAATTAAAATTAAAAACGTTTATTCATTGATTAAAGTATAGGCCAAATATATTTGCAAAATTCTGCCTATTGAACAAATATATTTGCAACTTGGCCAAATAAAAACGCAAAACACTGTAAATAAATTTAAACAGCATTAATTAAACTTTTTTTCTACTTATAAATTAATTTATCTCTTAATTTAGCGCCTTCATTACCGCGGACCAGAATATAAACCCGTTTTTAAATTAAATAATAAATAAATTTATTTTTTGAAAACTTTAAATAAATTACAAAAATATTACAATTTTTAAACGTTATTTATAAAATAAACTTATTTTTAATTACATTTGTTTGATATACAAGCCGTTTACTATCTATAAACTAAATTTAATCAAAAATATTTTATAAAATTATATTTTTTTATATAATTACAAAATAAATTCTATCTTTTATCCTTCAATCACTTCAGACTAAACACAATTTTTACTCAAAACACACAAATTCTTGAATAAATCTCTATTTAATACATTTAAATAAATTAATTTAATCAAAAAATTATTTGTTTTATTATTTATTAAAATTATATTAAATTTAAATTAATATAAATATATAAATTTTTGTTGTTAATCTAATAAATATCTTTTACAAACAAATAATACATTTAAAAAAGCTGTAAAAAAATTTAATACTCTCAAGCATATTTGTAGTCGAGTCAATGGCAATACATTTTTAAGACTATATATGACATATATTTTGCCAATATTGGAATATAAAAATTTTTGTATTACACATACTATAACTAAGGCTCACAAAGCGTACTAAAAAATACTATGCGCGGTAAAATTCGGAAACATGAAAAAATATCTATATGATAAAAAAATTAAAATTTAATTTTTATTAAAATAAAATACAAAAATTAAATAAAATTATTGTAATATACAAATAAATATTTTAAAATATTATTTTCAGTAAAACTAGTTTTATTATCAAATTAAATTGCAATTAAAATCCAAATAATGATTGTTTTTGCATTTAATCACTTCAGAAAAACACGATTATTTTTACATTTAAATAATTGATATTAAATCGTAATTAAAATTTAATCATTATTTTACAATTAAACAATTTAGACAAAACATCATTATTTTCATTAAAATATGCTTAAATTATATGGCTTAAAGTAAGTGTATGTAAATAATACAAAGCATTTATCAAAAACGTATTGCTAATTGAATCACAAGATTGCTTTATTTGTAAGGAATGTGTGCTATCTGATTGCTGGTGTTATTGATAAAACGGATAATAAAATTTATTTGAGTTTTGATTTTATGGTCTTGTAAAATTAATTTAAAATTTTTTAATTGTAATTATATGTACCGTAATTCCCCACATATAGCGGCATGCCGGTATAAAGTGAAGTTGACCTTATGCCGGTATACCTCGAGGTATACCGGCATGCCGGTATAAGCCGGAATAAATATGATTTTTAACAAAAGATTAATTTGAATTTTAAAATTATTTTACAATTAAAATGCAATAATATATCTTAAAATTAAAATATAATGTGAAAAGTATAAAATAAAGTAAATTGAATAAAAATTAAAATATTTTATATTATATGTATTAAAAACATTTAATAAATTTAAAAAAATAAAATATTTGCACAGAAATGTTTAATAATTTAAATTTTAACTTAAAATTAGATATAAGCAAATGACAAGTTAAATCAAAATTAAACCAACTATGAACTTTGCATCTAATTATTGCAGTTAATTAAAAATACTAATTAAATAAATTTTTTGTATTAAATACTTTTCTTCGCTTTATACCGGCATGCCGGTAAGGACCTTAAAGCTTTTTTAGCAAAAATGGTCATCATCACTTATACCGGCATGCCGCTATATGTGGGGTATTACGTTAAATATATTTACTGTGTTTAATAAATACTTATATTTTAAAGTTTTAAATAATTTAATTTATTATAATTGTAATACTCCGGACTTTTCACGGTCATAGTATTTTTTAGTACGCTTTGTGGGCACTAACTATAACTTAATTTTAGATATTAGAAAACGTGCAAAAAAATGTTACAAAAATTTAAATTCAAATATAATAAGAGATTAAAATTTTTAAATATTTTTTCATTGGAAAAAAGGAGACAAATCCAAATCTTAAAACTTGTTTTTAAAATAAAAAATAATTTTTTATCGCCAAGTCTTTATCAATCTTAATTGTTGAATTAATCAATTAAATAATAATTGTGCGTTAATTAATATTAAATTACAAATTTAAAATTAGTTGATTATGAAAACCACTGACCCGCTTATGCAAATTCAAATTTCTAAAATAAAATTTTTAACCAAAAATAAAAATATATTATAAATAATTTTTTTAATATTTTAAACAAAATTTTGTTTATTGTTAAAAAATTTATTTTATAAAAAGAGTTATTTTTAAAACAAATTGTTTGAAATAAATATGAATTGAATTTTTTATTTCATTGATTAGAAAATTATTAACCCATTTGCTCCAAATCCGGATTCATTGAACTCAATATAAAATGTAAGAATATATTGAAAAACAACTTTCGATAAGTAGATTGAAAATAAATGCCAAAATTGGAGATAATATCAATGCAAACAATAAATGTTAGAATTGTGAATAAAAAATTAATTCAAATAAAAGTTATATAATAAGTTTTAATAATAACTTAACTCAATATTTAAGTTTTAATATTTAATAAGTTTAAAAAAATTTTGTAAATTCTTTTCTAATGGCTGCGAAGACTACTATACTGTAATTGTAATAACTAGTGTACTGAAAACGTTTCTAAAAGTTATATACGTGGCAAAAGTAGGGAGTATAAAAATATAAAACAAATTATAAAATTAACCGGTAAAAATACATTTTTAGAACAAAATTGTTACAAACATTTAATTATCAAATATACAATAAAAACGTGTGTTACTTATCTGTTATTTTCTAACATCTGCGTTAAGATAACACAAATTTCTATCGTCTTATGTAGCTCAGGCGGGTGGCGCAGTGGTAATGTGTCCGCTCTCTAACCCTGAGTTAGTGGGTTCGAACCCCAGCTGT
>JAQFXP010001916.1:0-17053 GCA_034693685.1 Belba bartosi
AAACGCTCAAAAAACCTATATATTTGTGATAAAATTTTACTTAATTTAACTGGATTTAAACTGAATTTAAACTAAATTTAGTTAATTTAACTAGATTTAAACCGAATTTAGCACCAATTTAGGGAAGATTTCCTAATTTTGGGCAAAAAACCCAAAAAATTTGCCGGCCGCCAAAGGCGGCCGGCAAAACCTCGAGGGGGGGGGTAGCTTTTTTTGGACCAAATGCTAGGGGGGTATAAATGCCAATTTTCAAAATTAGGGGGGATTTTTAGCTGATCCCCCCCTTTACAATCCCTGCGTTAAAGTCTATAACAATAAAAATTTCTATTAATAAATAAAAATAATATTTTAAATTTCAATTTACGAAAATTTTTGCACGCGCGAAAAAAGATTATTAACCCGACAAAGAGAAACAAAACAAAAATATTTTATATTGTATAAAAAATTTTGCATGTTTTGCTCTAGATTAACGTATAAAAAATATTTTAGTTTCCTATTTTGCTTTTAAAATAATAAAATTACTAGAGTATTTTTTAAAAATTTATATTCTAATTTTTGTCTCAAAAACATGTTAATTTTTATTGTTATTTTAACCAACATGTTAATTCTGAGATATAAACAATACACATGCTAGATAATTATATTTAAATAACTTATTTCATATATTATGTAAACTGTAAGTTATTATTCCAACCATTAAAACATTTTCAAACAAAACTAAATTAGATAAAATTATAATATATTTTTACAAGTTGGAATGAATTCAAATATATATAATATTTTTAAAAAAACATTAAAATTTATTGTGATCATTGCAATTTTATTAATTTTTTTCATG
The DNA here is from genome assembly GCA_034693685.1 of Belba bartosi. Lineage (NCBI taxonomy): Eukaryota > Metazoa > Arthropoda > Arachnida > Sarcoptiformes > Damaeidae > Belba > Belba bartosi. Next base: position 839 of record JAQFXP010001916.1, read on the forward strand.
TATTATTATTATATATATAATGGGTAAGTTTGTTTATTTGTTTTTAGTAAAATTATAATTACGAATAAAATTTTAATATAAAACGAATTTTTGTTAAACTTTATTAGTAACAGAAAATATCAAATAAAAATAAATTCTTGTAAACCACACAATAATATCGTGTTTTTAAAAACGCATAAAACCGGCAGTTCTTCACTGACTAACCTATTCCAGAGATATGCCGACAATAATAACCTAATCGTTGCCGTTCCCTATCGGGGAATACATAAGTTCGGACAACCGGAGCCTTTCAATCGAAAAATGGTTCCGATATTAAAGCCGACAAAAACTGGTGAAAAGAATAATTACAATCTAATAGCAAATCACTTTCGGCTCAATTACGAAGAAGTCAAAGCAGTTATGCCTTCGAATACAAAGTTTATAACAATTTTCAGAGAACCGAACGCTCTATTCGAGTCGAGTTATAATTTTGCTCGCTGGGAAGTTCGGTTAACTAAAATGTCTTTTAATAAATTTTTAAACAATTTATACACGAATTCAAGTATTATTCAAAATATCGATTTAAACAAAAGAATATCCGGAGGACAAGTTGGTAGAAATCAATTGAGTTTTGATTTAGGTTTGAATGTAAGTCAGTTTGAAGATAGAAATGCTATTCAAATGTTTATTCAGAAAATGGACTCAATTTTTGATTTGGTTTTGATTACTGAACGAATGAATGAAAGCCTTATATTATTAAGACATGAGTTGTGTTGGACTATAAAAGATGTAATTCTGTTTAAACTAAATATCAGCAAAAAACAGTCAAAAATAAACATGACCAACATAATGAAAAATAAACTAGATCGATTAAATAATGCCGATTATATGCTTTACAAACATTTTTCTAAACAATTTGACAAAAGAGTCAAACAATTTGGTTTCGAAAGAATGAAAACTGAATTAAATTTACTAAAAGAAAAAACCGAATATTTTTATAATAAATGTGTTAATACATCCATTGTTATGAAACCTGGATTATTTGGTTTTTTCCCAAAACCAAATAACAATTCAAACAAAATTTGTAAACAACTGACAAGCAACAATTATGAATATTTTGATTATTTTTTAGAAAAACAATATTATTTATATACTAATCTTAAAAGGGTTAAGTCACCTAATACTAAATCTGTAAATCAACATTATTTAAACTTGTTATAATAATAATTAAACAAATAAGTAAAATTAAAATTAAAATTGTAATTTTGAATAAAATTTACTGCTTTGAAGGAAAGGCTAGTAATGCTTTTACAATGAGGCATTGCTATGAGAGCAATTGATACAGGATAGTATTTGTAAACTATTTTAAAACTTTTGATTCATAAGTATGGAAGAGATCTCGTCTCATTTTTCGTCTCATTTTTCGTCTCATTTCTCGTCTCGTTTGTGATGCAACAGCAATTTGGACTATAAATTACGCCCAAAAATGCAAATAAATAATATTTTATGAAAAGTATCTGATTGCATCCATGGTGATCTGAAAACATTTCTGCCATCAGATGCTAATTGGATTAATTAATGATGTTTTATAACTTTTTTGAACTTGCATTGGAAAAATTTTGGATGATTGAGGTTTTAAAACATGAGTTGTATTAATAATTTAACTAAAATAAATGTAGCATGTGTTCGAGAAACATATAATAAAATTATGTTTTAAAAATATACATTATTTTAATATTTTAAATTTAAATTAACATTTTAAAATATTTGTTTTACAGTAATTTAGAGCGCAACATGCAAAAATCTATATTTAAAAAAATGACACAATAATCTGTTCTCTAAATTTCATAAATAATTAAATAAAATTAAGAGGTTTATTTCGAGCACAATATATCAACAGTTAAAATATGTTATAGCAATTAATTAAATATAAAATAATTTATACATTTAGCAATATGGTTTTGACATTCATTTTTTTATTTTTAATCAGGTATTGAGAAGGTCGGCCAATCCAGGCGAGGGGATCAGGGGAATGAGTTTCCACAAACGCTCAAAAAGCTATTATATCTATGATGAAATTTTGTTTAATTTAATTGAAAATAAACTGGATTTAAACCAAATTTACTTTGTACCACTAATTTAAAAAAATTGGATTTTAGTCAAAAACCCGAAAACATTTGCAGGCGTTTTCGCAAACGGCAAAAAGTTGAAGAATCTTTTTTCAGACCAACTGCTAGCTGATCGTCCTTTTCTCGATTCTTGTTTTTAATAATTATTTTAATTAAATAATTAACATTATATTAGAATAATTTTTAAAAAACACAAATTGAACAAAATTTAATTTTATAGTTACTAATTACTACTCAGACTTATTTCAAACAACAAATTATTTTTATTTTGTCATAAAATAACATTCAAAACTTATCATAATTAAAATATCCTAAGTATTTAAACATAATCTTAGTAAAAAACAGTTTAATCAAATAGAATAAAAAATTGCCCTTATTAAAATTAAATTAAATCAGTTATTGTCAAAGTTGCATTTTGTAGCACTCCTATGAGCAGAGGCCCTATTTCAAAAATTTATTTTTAAAAATTAAAACGTTGTTAACTAATTAACTAATTTTTATTTGAATATATCGTTTGTTTTTTTATATTTAATTTAAACCCATTAACATTTAAGATTTAATTTATATTTAGTTTTGTATTATTTTTCACATTTGATTTAATTTTTTTTGTATATACTTCAAACATTATTTTGATTCTATATTTTGGTTATTATTTTATTGCATTTTGTAATCATTTCATATTTAGCTTAATTTTCTTTTAAATTTTTTGATTTTGTTTATTAATAGTGAGTTTGCATTTAATTTAAAAAGCAATATGTTAATAAGTTTCCAACAATAAAGTATTTTCTATTTTTAGTATTTAGTATTCATTATTTAAAATTTAAAAATACAAACCTAACAAGTGTTATTTTAAATAACTTATTTGAATAAAATTAAATATGTTATATGTATAATAAAGTACAAATTTTTAATACATTTTCAAAAAAATGTGTATATAGTTTTACCATGTTGTTCCCCCCTTGCGGCAGCTCTCTTATTATAATACCGGAAAATTTTTTAAATTTTTTATTAACAGCGTGAAAATTGATTATGTTTAATATAATAACGAGAAAAATTGGGCCCAGTTATGTACAACAAGAGAAAAAACAAAAATTCTTTTTTAATAACAAGGAAATTTGACTTTTTTAAATAGCGAATAGAAAAATTATCTTGTTTTGGGCTGTTCTGTTTACTAACATCAAGATTAAAAGTTGTCCTGTTTCGAGCAGTTCTGTTTACTAACAGCGGACAAAAATATCATCGGTATGATTTTTGTTTCTTAGCAAAGTAATTTTGGGAATGATATAATTAATAATTATTAATAAAATTTGTAAATGCGGCTGGCAATTGTATAAATTTTTATTTTAGACGGCTGGCAATTTTTTGAAATTTTTGAGATTGATTAGAAACAATCATGTTTGTTCAATTAAACAGTCTCCCTAATATGTACAGTATTAATATCATAGTGTTCAGTCTTGTTTTGCTATTAAATACTAGTAAATTGCTTTTCAAATTACAGATTCTGTTTATATGTGTAAAATATTTTAGTTAATATGTTTTAAACAAGCAAATATTAATTTAAACAATTATGATATTTATTAAAAATTTGACTTATTTTAAATTTATTTTAATTTTAATTTTTTTAATGACTTTATTGATCATAATTTTGTCAATATTTGTAAATAACGATCGATTCAAATGTTTGATAATAGATGTCCAGAAAAATCAAACCAAAAACAATTCAAACTATTTGTTCAATGACTGGAAGAATGGAAAGAACGAAACGGGTTATCCGTTTTTAGTAGTGCCTAATATCGTGCACTTTGTGCTGTTCGGCAACAATACCATACAGTTCGCGCACTTTATATCGATATTGTCTGTACTTCGAAACCAAAGACCGGATCAGTTGTACATTCACTGCGATTGCGACCAATTGTTCGGTAATTATTACGAAAGAGTCGAACAAATGTCCAGAAAAGTCAAAACCGAACTAATTGTGCGGAAAATCGTTAAACCGACCGAAATATTCGGACGTAAAATAAAATCTAAATTTTTAAACTGGCATGCTGCTGACATTACCCGATTGCGGGTATTATCTGAGTTTGGGGGCATATATCTTGACAATGACTACTATATCGTACAGTCATTGGATGTGTTTCGCAAATATGACATTACAATACGATATCTGAGAAACAAAACGTTGACCAACGCTATAATCATAAGCCATAAAAACGCCCGGTTTTTGCGACTTTGGTTAGACTTATATCGGAATTTCATTCCCAATTGTTGGACATGTAATTCAATGGGTTTCCCTAAAGAGAAGATATTGCAAAAACGGCCCGAATTGGCGCACTCGGTCTCCAGTTTGCAACTAGGTGAAAGGGGTTATATTGTTTGCCAACTCTTATATAAAACGTTTGAATCGAATTGGAGAGAAAAATATTTTGCGATTCATTTTGCAATGCGACAAAATAAGTGCATTCGATGTGACCCAAAACATTTACCCAAGATTATATATTTTAATGAAACAAATGTCAGAGATCTAAACGTGACTTTCGGTGAAATGGCAACTGATTTGTTCGATTTTGAGATCAATACTCTTAATTCGTCTTTTATTATAAGTACCATTCATTGAAACATTAAAATATTTTTTTTTATTAAAGTTTATATTAATTAATAATACTTTAATTTCAACTGTAGATAAAATCAAATAATTAAATTGTTTAATTATTCAAACATTAATTGATAAATAAGAAAAGCCTGGTTAGATTTATTTGATAAATTTAACAACAAAATTAAAATGTCAAATTACACGTATTTATGCAACCATATTCGATTTAACAATATTTAATATAAAAAATGATTTATGATTTATCTTGTTATTTTTTAAAATTTTTATTGTTAATCATATAAGCCAAATAAAAATTAAAAATATTGCACTGTTGACCAGAGAGGAGCCACTGCGCGCTGAATAACATTCCTGTAGCCATTGCGGGCACTAGTAGTTCCCAAAGTGTAAATATTATAAAATATATTTTTTACAGATATAGTAAACATTTTGTGCAATAATTAATGCGATCGGAGATAAGGGAACAAAACGGGGGCCAAAGGGGGGATATCATTGAAATTGATATTATAAAACAATTTTATAATAAAATCTATTTTAATAAATTATTTATGATTTTAATGCCTAACAGAATAATTAAATTAATTTTTTATTTAGAAATAAATTCAAAGTTTGATTCAATTTATTGTATTTTTATTTTTATAATCTTTTTTTAAATATAAAACGAAATTTAAATTTGATTGTAATTATTGCTTATTTGAAACTTAGTTTTTTATTAATTAATTGAAATAAAAAATAAAATAGTCTATAAATTAATGTTTGGATTGATTTTGGCGTTAAATAGTTTACAAATTGCTTTTAGGAGAGGATAAAAATCAGATAATTTTTTACAGTTCTTACTATTCTTACAATTAAGACAAATTATGAAATAGAATATTGAAACTTATCGGCGCTTTGGTAAGGTTAGGTTAGGTTAGGTTAGGTTAGGTTAGGTTAACGACATTTGGCGCTAATCTCTGTCTCGTGTCTCGCGTTTCGCTCGTTTTTATTGATTGGGGTTTTGAGTGATGTATAAGAAATTTAATTAAAAATTCAATAATTTAATTATTAAACAAATTAATGAATTTAAATAATAAATAAATATTTTCAAAACCCAAACCAATTTGTGTAGTTCGACGTAAATGAGACATCTTTTGCACTGTTGGCCTAACTCGAGCCATACTGTGCAAACACTTAAGTACGGCCTTCGCGTTCAATACGGGTTTGGAGTAATAATTGTTTTGCCGTTTGTTTCGATACATTGACAATGAGTTTGATATTCAAATCAAATATTTCTATTGATTTAACTATTACTATGTGCCACACGAGAGTGCCTTAGCTTTATTGCCATACGAGCGGCACATCATTTACAGTACATAAATACTGTTTAAATCTTTAGGCGTAAAGAGTTGAAGCGATAACAAAACTATTAATTCCTGTAATATTACAGTTTCTGATCAATAGTATCAACCAAATGTTAAAACCAAGAAACATTTTTATAAACCGCAATGTTATAAATAATTGATAATTAATGTTTTTTATCAACTAATATGTAAAACTAAAACCAACTAATTTCTATTAACTAATTTTTTAAATTTGTGCATCACACAAAGTATTAATAATTATTTAAACTTTTTATACAGTAAATATATTTTTTTAAATATTTCCCTTTGCAAAATTTTCAATAAATGTCAACTAAAATAAAAAATAAAATAATTGATTGTTAAACTATAAATTGTTAATTATTTTATCATTTTAAAAATATTAATTTGCTATTATTAAATGCTATTAAAATTCTAATTTAAATTTAAAATCTTAAAATAATGTAATTAAAACTATTTTTTAAAAACATAATTTTAATATACAGTATGGTTCACAAACACATGTTAGATTTATGTTAATCATATTATGTATGTATGCAAATATTTTTTAAAATTGTACTTTAAACATTATTTTCCTTTATTATATGTGTATTGTAATATATTTTTATTTAAACTTTTAAAACGGTTTTAATTAAACTAAAATAGATATAATTACAAAAAATATATAATTTTTGTGTTTTTACAAGTTAGAATGAATTCAAAAATATGTAAATTACTAAAAAATTAATAAATATTTTCATTAACGTCTTGGCAGTTTTATTTATTCTTTTAATGCATTATTATTTTATCTTTAATTAGTAAGTTTATTTATATATATTTTTGTCAATAATACTGTATAATAACGAATAAAATTTTAACATAAATTGAATTTAGTTAAATTTATTAGTCACAAAAAATATCAAACAAAGGCTAATTTTTGTAAACCACACAATAATATCGTGTTTTTAAAAACGCATAAAACCGGCAGTTCTTCACTGACTAAAATAAAATAAAATATACAAAAATCGCCAAATCTAAGTCTAACGGTTTTGCTTAGTTTATTTAAAATAACTTGATTATAATAACTCAAAATGTTTTTTGCAACTATGGAATTTTGGGACGGACATATTGTATATTAGAATTTGTTAAAATTTTAACTACAGTAGTTATTTTATATTGTCTAGCTCAGGGGGTGGATAAATATTGTATTTATTTTTATAAATGTATAAATTATTGCATGTTTTGCACGAGAATACTCTATAAAAAATATTTTAGATTGCTATTTTGCTTTTAATATAATAAAATTAATAATTTATTTTTAAAAATTATTTTTGTCTTAGACACATGTTAAATTTTATTGCTAGTTTAACAAACATATTGAATCTGACAAGTAATGTTAAGCAAGGCCCCGCCCCCGATTACCAAAATATTTTGTGGGTTAAAAGTTTTTCTAATACTAATCATATTTATGAAAAAATTATCGGCGGAATGTAAAAGACAAAAATTTTATAAAGAAAACAAAATATTTATTTTCAAACTGTAAATAATAAATCCTCAAAATATTGTGATATATAATGTTTAAATTATTACATGTCTAACGCATTATTATTGCCGTTATAGTTAGTATGGTCTAGCTGCTTTGTTGTACGATGTTTATTGTTCAAAGCCAAATGTTTTTGGTGCCAAAAATTTTCAAAAAATTAAAAAATAAATTAATAAAAATAAATTTTTAAAAAATTTAATTTAATTAATTAATTTTTGTTAAAAAAAATTTGCATCTAAAATCTCTGCTTTATTAGACAATAAGTATTAACGTACAACAAAACAGTTAGAACATACTAGTTATACCGGCAATAATACTGCGTTAGACATGTAATAATTTAAACATTATATATCACAATATTTTGAGAATTTATTATTTACAGTTTGAAAAAAAAATATTTTGTTTTTTGTATAAAATTTTTGTCTTTTACATTCCGCCGATAATTTTTTCATAAATATGATCAGTATTAGAAGGGCTTTTAACCCACAAAAAATTTTGTTAATCGGGGGCGGGGCCTTGCTTAACATTTCTTGTGAAATATAAACTAAACACATGTTAGATAATTATACCAATTGTAGAACTTTGACTACCAATTCATATCAACAATATTTTAAAATCTAATTTTTTAATTGTAAGATCTTAAAACTGTAAGAGGTATTAATCCAAGTTGTAATGAATTCAAAAATATATAATATTTTTAAAAAAGTATTAAAAACTTTTGTGATTATTGCAATTTTATTTATTTTTTTCATGTATTATTATTATATATATAATGAGTAAGTTTATTTATTTGTTTTTAGTAAAATTATAATTACGAATAAAATTTTAATATTAAACAAATTTTTGTTAACTTTATTAGTTACAGAAAATATAAAATAAAAGTAAATTCTTATAAACCACTCAATAATATCGTGTTTTTAAAAACGCATAAAACCGGCAGTTCTTCACTGACTAACCTATTCCAAAGATATGCCGACAATAATAACCTAATCGTTGCCGTTCCCTATCGGGGAATACATGAGTTCGGACAACCGGCGCCTTTCAATCGAAAAATGGTTCCGATATTAAAACAGTCAAAAATAAACATGACCAACATAATGAAAAATAAACTAGATCGATTAAATAATGCCGATTATATGCTTTACAAACATTTTTCTAAACAATTTGACAAAAGAGTCAAACAATTTGGTTCCGAAAGAATGAAAACTGAATTAAATTTATTAAAATTAAAAACCAAATATTTTTATGATAAATGTATTAATGTAACTGGTTTTTTAACACCTAAATCTGGTGGACTTTTTCCAAAACTAAAACGCAATTCAGACAAATTTTGTAAACAATTAACAAGCTCAAATTATGATTATTTTGATTATTTTTTACAAAAACAATATTATTTATATAAAAATCTTAAAATAGTGAAGTCATTTAATACTGAATCAGTAAATAAACATTATTTAAACTTGCTAAAGTAATAATCAAACAAATAAATTAAAATTTTAATAACATAACTAAAATAAAAATTAATAGAATAAAAACAAACAAAAACTTTACCACATTTAGCCAAGAAATAACATCGAGTATATTGTATTACATTAAAAATTAGAACATCATGAGTTTTGAACTGAATAACTTTTTAATAAAGTTTTTTCATATTCTTTTATATTATTTTTTGAATTTTAATATTTTTCCACGTCAATTTTAGTTAAAATTTTATTAGCAGCTGGCTTTTCAACCAAGTTAATAATTAAATATGTAAAAAAAATTTCCATTTGTGTTTTATTAGCTGTTTTAGCAATTTAATTAAAAAATAAAATTTTAATGTTAATAATAATTTTTAATTATATTAGAAATAGAGAACAACAAGAGTTGGGTTATAAACATATAAATTATTTTACAAATTATTTAAAGACTACAAAATTTATTATTAAAATAAATTTTTAATAATTATGTTGTATTTTTAACAGAATTTATTTTAAAACTTGCTTGAGCATCAACATTTAAATAATAATAAATAGTGAAGACAAAAAGCTACCGGCGACACAGAGTGAATGGGAAATTTTTATCACTTTTATATCACAAAATTATAAATTCGATAAACAAAATTAAAATAAAAATATTATTTTTACATTCAATCATTTTTAAACAAAAACACTATTATTTTCACTAAAAGTAGATTTAATGTAAAATTATTGATAAAACTTATTGCTTATCAAATCACAGGATAAGACAGGAATGCGTGTAATCTGAATGCAGATGTTAGTGAATAACCGGTCAATCAAAACTATAACTATGTAACTCATTGGTAGCTTTTTGTCTTCACTAATAAATTATTAGTAATAATAAATGTGAAAAATAAAATTGATAAAACATATTTTAAATGCTAATATTTATTTAAGTACAATAAAAGAAATTTTATTTTAAAATTTATAATTTTTGTTCGAAGTTAGTGTTAAGTAAATTTGTGTCTTCAGACTGATTGCCAGTCAATGGAATTAAACACTGGGTTTGGGATATGGATTGAATTGTTTCGCGTCTTTTGTACGACTTTTTGTAACTAAAAAACAATTAATTTATTAAAAATATAAATATTGTTTTAAATAAATAAAAATATTCACCCAAAGTATATAAATCCCATAATTAATATAAGAATTAAAAGAGTGTTAACGACAGACAATGCGTTAAATATATTAAAACTATTCGCGTTATCAGTATTTGATTGATATTTGAGTTGAGAAACAATTTCCGCATTATTTGAATCGTCATTAAGAGGTTTCAGACATCTCGAGGACTGAGGGGTCGGAAGACATAAATGAAGACAATTAGCGGAAAGACATCTATTGGTTAGATTCGGTCGTAATTGTGAAGAATTGGTTAATACTTTGAATCCGAAAATCGACTTTCGGTTCAGTTTTGATACTTTGTATTCATAAAAGACATTACTTTTAGTTGTATTCAAATAATCGATATATTGTTCTGAAGTGTAAATGAGTTCCGCTTTTGGAATACGTAAACCAATTGATTGTATTTTGCAAATCATGTAATCATTCGCTAAATATAAGTCATTATTCAAAAGAGTCATTGAATTCATTGATTGGAAAATCGTTTCGGAAGTCATATACGACTCGACATTCAGTCCATTGAAGTCAATAGAGTTAAGCGAATAGTCGTTAATATCTATAAAATAGTATCGATTTGTCTCATAATCGACAGTCAAATGATATGTTTGTTTAGATGTGTTGTAAAGTATCTTTGGATCACTTCCTCCGAAATCCAATTCCATTATCTTTGGCTCATTTTCTGAATAACTCCAAACGAGTACTGATTTCTCGACATTATATCTCAGATCTCCTGAATATTCTTCCGTTAGATTACAAATAGTATAAACAGTATTAATGTCTTTAATATCTAATACTTTTATAGTATTCGACTGAATATCAATCCAATAAATCAATGAACGGATCCAATCATATGCTATAGAATTCGAGTTTATATTTGATATTGATTTAATAATTTTGAGGTTTTTGTCCAAAATTTTCAATTTATTTAATTGTTGTTGAAATACAAATACTAACTGTTTTTCAAAATCGTATTCAATTATTTCATTTTTTATAAATCTTTTAAATAATAGTTTATCTATCGTTTGATTGGAAAAGCTTTGAAGTATGCCATTCGTTACGGATATTAAAACCGGAAAATTCAGACCTATTTTAACACAAAATATATTTAATAAAAATTAAATTTTAAAATAACTGTTAAGTTATTAAATTAACATGCCCATTTGTTTAGTTATGTAAACAATTTCAAATCCATCTTTCACATTATTGTGATCCGAATTAAATATTAAAATAGCTTTATTTGACATTAATGTAATATTAACATTATCATGTACGCCGCTTAATTCGGCTATTACTGATTCAGAAGCTATGTCTCCATTTGAGATTGTTAGAATGTCGTGGTTAGGGTCGGTTTGAAACTTTTCAATTTCTAATATTATATTATAACCTGGTAAAACGTTAATAAACCAAACACACGTCATTGATGGGTAATACTTATCTGGATAACCCGGGCTGAATATTGTGCCATTCAAATTTGTATAATTTCCACCACATCCTGTATAAATTATAATAAATTAAATTTTAATTAATAAATATCTTAATTATCATGATTAATAGTTTCATATTGTAATTTAAATTCATCAGCAAAATTAATATTATCCACATCAATTTTAATATATAAATTATTTTTTGTAGAAATTATGTGATTTGAAGTTAAATTTCCAATAAATTGACCCAAACTTTTACTGTTATTAGAACTTCCATCATATATTATTAACGAATGTTGAGTTAAGTATAATTTTTTAAAGTTTACAAGTAAAAATTTATTTTCTTTAACATTAATATGCCAATCGCAATATGATTTATTAATATAAATATTTTTTTCATAGATAATTTCATTTTTACTTTTTATTAAAGCGCTGTCACATGAGCCTGGTAATATGTTTCAAAAAGATTTAAATAATAAATAAAATACTAAAACAAATTTAAATAAAATTATCCATTTACCTGATTTAAGAAATTTATATAAAAATTTAAAATGATAATTATTATGATAATTATGATAGTCGTAATAAAAAGACTTAAATTGAAAAAACAATTTATTTGTTGTAGAATATAATTCAAAATTTTCGCCACTTTCAGTTAAATTTTTTAATAACAAAGTTTGATTTGAAATTCCATCATATATTTCAAAATAATCATTTAAAATTATATCGAATTCTTCTTTTTTAAGTTCAATTATATAATTGGCAGGCGCAGTTATATTCCATTGACAAAATATATCTGCTGGATAAATTGAGGGATAATTTGGACTTTTTAATTGTCTATTCACACCATCTAAGGCATTGTTACATGAGAGATCGTTAAAACTTAATCCATGTCTATAATCATTTTCAATATTGTGCCAAACTAAAATTTTAAAAATTAATTTATAATTTAGTAAAACATTTTTAATAAATAGTATTACCATTCGCATGCTTTAACATCAAGTATATTAAAACTAAAATTAGTTTATTCATCTAACATATATGTTTGTATTGTTTATTTTAAATTTTTAAATACTGTATATAAATTTTCAATTAAATTTGCATAGTAAAACAAATTTAATAATATTATAACTTAATTAAATATATGTTAACATCTGAAATCCATATAATAATTAATGTTTATGTTGTATTTTTAATTGCTTATAAAACAGAAACTTTGGTTTTCGGTGCAAAATAGAAAATAGAAAACTTTAAATATCTTAACTCAAATTGATTAATAAGTTATTTTTTAAACACAATAAAATTTCTAAAGTTTGCTAGTTATAAGTTCAAAGATTGAAAGATTAAGTATATAATTATCAAGTTAAAATTTTAAAACTCTCATCTGATTTAAGTTAAGACTCTGCCGGGGGTTCTAATTGGGAGGATATGTCTATTTTGCACCGAAAACCAAAGTTTCTGCTTATAATAAAGTTTTTGAGATAAATTATACAGTTTACCTTTTAAATAAATAGTCAGTAAATAGAATTTGTAGATACAGTACAATTTTGGTTTAGCATTTGTTTAATTATTATTAATTGTTAAAAATATTAAATTTTGCTACAATATTAACAAGAAGGTTTAAAAAAATAAATAACTTTTGGTAATACAAATAATTTATTTTTATAAAATGTATAATATACAGAGTGGATTTTTTAAAAATATATTTAAACAATCGAATAAATATTTTCGCTTGTATGCTTCTTAACTATTAACTTTAGATAAAACTTAGTTAAATTACTACAAAAAATTAAGTTAAACCCGGCTCTGATAATATAAATAATTTTATAGTTTTTTTTAAAGATAATATATTAAAAATTTCGGTTCATATAGTTAATAAAACTTTTCAACAATTTAAGCAAAGACCTAACTCGTTAAAAATTAATTTATTTAAATAAATCCCAAACAAAATTTAAAACTTTATATGCGCTCTTAGATTATTAAAATTAATTTTAATTCAATAATTTAATATATCTCCAAAGAAACTTCAAATTTTACAGCAATAGCAATTATAAAACTTTAATTAGCTTGGTCATTGCATGTGATAACCTAACTTAACCTAACGTAATCCATTTTATTTATGGATTTAATTTGTTTTTGAATAATTTAATAATAATAAAAATATTTATTTTTAAACTTAAATATGTTTATCTTAAAAATTAATTTTTTGTTTTTTTTAATTAGAAACAAAAACAATATTACAGATAAAAGGGAGTATCCGTCGAGAAATAGGGTGCAAAAAACTTTAGAACCCTCTAATGTTAAAAGAATAGGCAATTTAAAAAATCTTATTTAGAACTTTTGAGATTAAAATGAGACAAAATTTTAACATCAGGTTATGTAAAGACTAAAAAACTGAATCAAATGATATCAATTTTATCTCCGGGAAATGATGGGAACAAAATTAGTGTTAATTAGCACTAAATACATAGCACTTGCATCACTTTTTTACATAAAAGTGGTGCATTCAAATTGATTGTTACGCTTGGCCGGATAACTCTTTTTAATTTTTATAAATATAAAATAAGTTTCAAATATAATATAAAAGCTAAACTATTTATAGATTTGTTCTAATCAAAATTTAATTCAATGCATCTTAAAATCTGATTATGTATACAATTGTATGTTTTATTCAAAAATAAATTTACAATTTAAACATTTAATTAATAAAATATTTATTATTAAAAATAATTAATTGATAAAAGTTTAATATTTTTGTTGTTACTATTTATTTATAAATTAAAAAAGGGAAATCAGCCATAAACATTTTTAATTTTTAAATTTACTATTTATCCCCAATAGCATTTAATCCAAAAAAATAACTTTCATTTCTTTTTGGCCGGCAAATTTTTTGTTAATTTTAAAACAAAATTAAGAGATTATTCTTAAATTTTTGTTAAATTTTCTTTTAACTGCAGTTAAATTAACAAAATTTAGTTTAAATACTGTTTTAAATTAATTAAATTTTTAAAAATAAATATATGATTTTTGAGCGATTTTTGAAAATTACCTCTACCAATATCAATTTAGGTTTTTTGTCAAAGTTTTTTCCCTTATGTCTCTGAATTAGTTAATTTTTTCAGACATTGTAATTACTTGACTTTTTAAACTTGTTAAAATTATTATTTTTTTTAATTTAATAAATTTATGGAATAAATTTATCTTTAATAATATTTAAATTTTATTTAAAACAAAAATGTAAAAATATAAAACTTACAACAAATAATTGAATCAAGAATAAAAATAAAAATAATAAAAATACGTTTATTTAATAATTTTAACATTATTTATAACAGGATTTTATATGATTTATTTACATCATTAAACTTATATTTGTATTATTCACATAAACTACTAATTATATTAATAACCAACAAAACGGATGCATTAAATTAGATATAGAACTTACTTGATTTGAACTGGCAAATTATACAAAACAATAAAACAAATTTTGTTTAAGATATTTTTTGCTATGTATGCATAATCTACAATTTGTTTCATGATAATTTAATAGCTAATACTGCATTATATCTAAATCTGATATCTTATAAATTATAATAATTTTATATACAGTCCATCACACTTATAACGAACCCGCTTATAACGAATATCCGCATATAACGAACAGTAGTTATGATACGAAATAAAAATATATATTAATTTATAGTTGTATTTAACAAATCCCGGTTATAACTGACGGATTTAGCAGATAATCAAGCTGTTCGTTATAAGCGGGTTGGACTGTATTATATATTTGCAGTCAGAGTTTGGCATAAAAAAGCTATTTTATTTATAAGTCAAGACTAACTTGGCAATGTGCCAAAGTAGTTTACAGTTTAACCTTTATCAGCAACGGCTCAATTAGTACTAACACTAGTTAGTAATTAAGGGAATTTTTATTTGTTGGCAAGCAATAGCTAGTTCAATTGTAGATACGAGTTGAACAATTAATACAATGAATTTGTTTATTTATTTAAAACAATTTTGTTAGTAATTGGATAAAAACTGTATAATAATATCTGAAATAAGCATAAAATATTTTAAAGAAAATATGACTTAATATAAATCTAGGTTGCAAAATCTATATGTTAAAAAAAATTTATTTTAAGTATTATTTTTGTATTTAATACATTTTATATAAACTATTGTTTTATAATTATTTAAATATTATTTGAAATTTATTATACGATTAGATGCTTGACAACCAGTGTTAAGAATATTTTTAATTTTTATATGAAATTTGATAATACTTTTCCTTTATATTTAAACTTTAATTTGTTTGGTTTTTATTTTTTTATTATTGTTAGCTCAATCAATGCTCAAACTGGCTTGCTTAATGTTAGTGTATTACGAGCTATGAGGAAACATTTATTCAAAAAATTGATAATTTATAAATACTGTTATCCATATTCAAAACTAGTCTCGAATTTTGCTATTAGATAAAAATTTATCAAAGGATATCTTGTATATTTTTAATGATTAATTAAAATTTTGTTTTGCTATTCAACTTGATAAAAGTGAAACTATTTTATTTTTAA
>JAQFXP010001917.1:0-17047 GCA_034693685.1 Belba bartosi
TCTTAGAATATCATGGATAAAAAGTTTTAAATTAAACAAGTTCAACGTAATTTGTTTTTAATTTGCTAATTATAGTTATTTATAAATATATATTTTATAAAAATTTTAATTACAATTAGAAATTAGAAAATTATTTAAATTCAATGAATAAATTATTTAATAGAAAACTAAGCGCTATTTCAACATGTCAATATTATGGTATGTAAACATTAATTTTAATACTTAAAGCAATATTCTTGCTGCAGCGTTTTTTGAATCAATAATAATATATTGATAAAACACATAATTTTCGTTAATATAATATAAATAATAAAAAATAGATTTTATTAAAAATTATTTTTTTTAGAATTTATAAAAAGGAAAAAATTTAAGTTGATTTGCACGCAATATGCTTTTATATATAAAGTTTTATTTTTTAAGCTGGGTTAGCAAAGCAAGTGAATTTTTTAATTAATTAATTTTTGAAAAAAAATTAAATGATAATATTTAACAAGT
This sequence comes from Belba bartosi, assembly GCA_034693685.1. Taxonomy (NCBI): domain Eukaryota; kingdom Metazoa; phylum Arthropoda; class Arachnida; order Sarcoptiformes; family Damaeidae; genus Belba; species Belba bartosi. Next base: position 496 of record JAQFXP010001917.1, read on the forward strand.
AAATTTTATTTACATTTTGTACAGTTTCCTTTAATTAACAGTTTTATTCAGGCAATACATACATTAATGTCTAGTTTTAACCATTCAACAACTTAGATTTTTTATTCATATAGAACTTTTTGAAAAATTCATTTTCTGGATTTGATATTGCATCTGGCACATCATAAATGTTTTGAATTTGTAACAACTCCTCTTTAGTCACTAACCATTCTTTCATTGAGTCATAAACATCAGCACTGGTAGGCCTGTGCTTATGCATAGCTGTTGTCATTTGTTCAATAGATTTGTCCAAATTTGTATATTTTGTGTTCAAAAGTGTATTTTTATTCATTTCAATGTTTTCAGTTCTAAGAAAAAAAATTAAAAAAAAATTATTTAAACAATATTTTACAAATTCTTTAACTAAATATATAAATAATTACTTATTTATATAAATCAAATGTTGAGCAATAATTCCCATACTATAGACATCAGCTTTTGTGTCATACCTTCCGGTAGTATATACTTCGGGTGCGATATAACCTGCAGTACCGGCGCCTTTAGAATAGGTCTTGGACTCTAACTCCTTAAACTTAGCTAATCCAAAGTCACATATTTTCAAAAACCTATTGTTTAGTTGATTGCAGTTTGAGTTAAACGTAATTAATATATTCGCGGGTTTGAGGTCTCTATGGATTATCGGCGGCTCTAATGAATGTAAATAAACTAATGATTCGATTAATTCTTTTAGCATTTCTGCTGAAATGAAGTAATCAATTGGATGTATAAATCTAGCCTGGTCAATATCAAATAGCGTTGCTTTTAATTCCAATATATTTTTCAAGTTATCCGAACAATATTCCATTTGAATGAATATCTTTTCATCGAATTCAATCCATGAAGTGTTATATAGGACAACATAATTGCTGTTTAATTTGGCCAATATTTTCGACTCTTCTAACTCTTTCGACAAATCCTTATCAGTTCCTAAATATTATTTAATTATTTTGTTAAACAATTTATAGAATAAATTAATAAAAAGCAAACCTTTAATCTCAACAATTTTCATCGCATATATTCCGTTATTTAATTTATCCCTAACTTTATAAACTTTGCCAAAACCACCCGAGCCAATTTGTTCAACTTCTTCAAATGAACTTTCATATTTGCCATCACTTGAATAATATCTTTTATATTTGGGTCGATTTCGACCTATAAGTATATGAATTAAAATAATTTTCAAATACTTGATAAAGTAATTAACTGCTTTTTGTAATGTATATTATCGTATTTTCGGACATGCTAAGTCGTTTTATTGAATAAGTTTTGAATCTAATTTTAAAATTTTTTTCCTACAGTTTTTAATAAAAGTTGACTTTAAAATACATTACAATTACATTTAGATACAATTGTATGCAAATATAAGTCCGAAAATACGGTAGACTAAAACAATGCAATAATTTAATTACCATATTTACGTCTGCCAGTTAGTTTTAAGCTATTCTTTATACTATTATACAACTCCGGTTGTCTTTCTTGAGAAGGACCAGGCTCAGTTTCTATTTCAATCACAATACTATTTGAGTCCTAATAATAAAATCAAAATAAATTAATAATTCAAATATTTTATAAGCTATTAGGATAAAATTTCATTAAAAATTTATTACCATAATACTTTTATTGTTATTTTGATGCAAACTTAAACTATTTTTAGAAAACAACCCATCGATAGTATCAATACCTAATTTACTAAACTGTGTTTCAATGCTGTTATTTTTGTTCGTGTTATTGTTGCTGTGCGTAGACTTAAGTTCAGATATAAAACAATTATGACACCAAATTGAAGTATACATTGCTTTGATTGAACTTGGTACATAACAGATTATATGATAAAAACGCACAAAAATATTATCTGACAATACCAATACAACTACAACTGATATGCCAAAAATAATTGCTCCATAAATCCATATTGGAATACCATCTTGGTCAATGTTGTTAGATGGTGTAGTAGTAGGGGTGAAAGGAATATTATTAATGTCTATGGTAAACAAACTTTGATTATTAAAATTGATGCAGGTTACATTAAAATGATGTTTAATTGATGGATACAATGGATAAATCCATTCAACTTCTTCGCGATAGCATTCAATTGGATTCAAATTCAAATCAATTGAAACATTAGATGAGTTATCACTAAACTTTGCGAATATATTCTCTGGAAATCTGTTTATTTGATTAGAACTTAGATTTAGGAAAATATTTCCCAAACTATTGGTCAGATTTGATATATATAAATGATTTATATCAATAGAATTAAAGCTGAAGTCAACTTTTACATCATTTGTTGTGGCAAAAACTAAGCTATCTTCATTTAATTGCTTAATATCAAGATTTGAAAAATAAACTTCCTGTATTTTGCTAAGATTTGTGAACAAATCCGTACCAATATTTTCTATAGTTTTGGACAAGACAGAATATGAAAACTCAATTTTTTCTAGATTTTTAAATTTATCAAAATTAATATTCATATTATTTAATTCTGTAGAATAAAAGCCACTAAAATGTATCTCGGTTACTTCATTACAATATTTCATTCCATTAAATATTTGATTAATTGTAGAGTTCTTTAAGTCTTTTAATGATAGGCTTTTAAATTTTAAATCCATTATTGGAGTAATATTTTTAAAATTATTTAGGGATCCACTGATTGTCAATCGTTCAGTCGTTACGTTTTCAAATGACGTACTAATTGACGAATTAACATTGAATAAATAAATTAACTTGAATGAATTGTTTCTTAAATTTGGTAATGTTTTTGATGTGCAATCAAGACTTTGGTCTAATTCAGAACAAACACAACTATTTAGTTCGTATTTTGTTGGACATATAAAACTGTCGGATTGTGCTTGGCAATTACTAATAAGTTTAACATACATGTATGTTAAAATTATCAAAAAACCTAGATTGGAAATTTAATAATAAAAATAATTAATTGCTAATAAAGTATTATTATATAATATTTAATAATGTTTAGCTTGTTACATTTAATATGTGCTAATCATTAATTATTTATTTGTAATATTTTTAAAAACTTTTTTTAACCTTATCTTTAATTGTTCTAAAAATAAAAGTTTTATGTGCATTTGTAAGTTTTTTAGATTAATATTAATATTTTGTTTTAGTTAAATAATAAAAATTTATTAAAATGTAAATGACTTTAATTTAACCCTGCACAAGTAAATAGCAACACAATTTATTACCGTAATAGATTTAAATATAAATAAATTTCTAATCTTATATAAAGTTTACTGAAGTTTAATAGTTTCTTAGAAATTTTTATCACACTTTTATTAACATTATGAAATGAATACGTTTTAATAATATTTTAGTAATACTTTTTAAGTGCACTTACATTTTGAGAATGAGCAAGGTCGGTGAGCTTACATGAAAGTTTATACTGTTTTAAAGAACTAAATAATTATTTATAATAAAAAAACAACTGAGCAATAAATATAAAATTTTTTAAACGTTTTCTTTTTACAGCTAAAACTTGTATTATTTGTTTTAAACTAATTTAAAATTATTATGGCTATTTTTCACAGTAAAATATTTTTATTATTAATCATATTTGAAAAAATAACAAATTCTGTTATTTATTATTTGAAAATTTAAAAATATTTTTTACTATTAGTTTCTAAACATAAACTAAATATAATTTAACTTTAATTATATTAATTTAAAAACTAATTGAAAATTAAACATAACTATTAATCAAAGTACAACTAATTTTGCGATTATACTAATCTCGAGTTTTTTTTTCTATCATTATACAAATTTAAAAAATGTTCTTTTTAATATATTACTTGCTATTAAAAGCATAATTTTATATTTTATTTGACAAGTTAATAATGAGGAAATAAATAATCTGCAATAAATAATTTGTAAGCACATACTGTTGTAGTTGTAAAAATAGATATTAAACTGGAAACAAGAATTTATTTCAACAAATTTCTTATTATATTGCAATAAGTTGAAATTTTAATTTCAATGGCTTTTACATAAAATTTTATTTAACAGCTAATGATTTATTATATTAATAAATGCTAACTATATAATTAATAAAATTTTTACTGTTTATCAGGCAGGTATACCTTTATATGAGTGTTTTATAAAATTTATTCTAAATTAATTCTAAATTATTAAAATTTATAACAAAATACAAAACATTTTTAGAATTTTAAAGTTTAATGTTTTCAAATACAAACATGAGTTTATAAACAAATTAAAAATAAGCTTGCATTATTTTATTAAATTTGGCACTTGAATCTTATTCTTAGCGTTTTTGCTAATGATTTTAAAAATAATAAATAAGATCTTGTTTCAAAACATTTCCTGTAATTTAAATAAATTATTATCTAACCTCCACTCGGATTGAAATTAAAAGTGGCTTTTATATCATAGAGAGTACAAGAAATGATAACAAACATTAAGAGTTTAGACGTCTGTTATATACTAATTTATCTGGATTAATTATAGTTAATAATTTGATAAGTATAAAACTTTTTAATTAATGTAATTATAACAAAAAATATTTAATTAATTGATAAAACGTCTTACCATTTAAGTAAAATTGAAACATGTTGATTAATTATTAAATGTTATTTTTAATAATCCATTAATAAGACTTTTTCAAAACACAATGATATTAACTTGCAAACTTTACTTCTAGAATGTATGTTTCTAGAATGTTATTAAACTTGATTTAGTTTTTAAGTCTTTGTCATTAATGTTTAATTAACATAAAAATTTATTCTTATCTAAACCAGAATATATCTTTTGTAAGCCTTCCCTGCTTAACTATTGATAGAATAAAACAAAATACATGTACATGCAAACATTTACATCAAGCACAACCACTTGAGCTCAATGAGGGTTTGGTGTTCTAACCTTGAGAACTGCAATTATTAATATTATTTAAACATTGATTTTAATTTTTCTATGTAAATAAATGCAAAGCAGGATGAAATTTAGAAAGTTTGATTAATATTAAGTATTTTATATTGCTTTTGTGCAAATTTAACCATGATAAAAAATGATTAGATGAGCATAAGACAAATTTTTAAAAAATTTTAGCACATTTTATCTGAATATTTTATTTAAATTGTCTTGGCAAAATTTATCATTATTATCTTAATTTTCATAACACAATGATTAGTAAGTACTTAAAATTAATTAAACGGCTTTATCAAAGTAAAAATTTTATAATTAAATATAAAAATAACTCATAGTTTATTTTTTAACAATACACTTTCAAGTCTATTAATTAAAAATTTACTAATTAATAAAATTATAAAATAAAATAATTAAAACATATTTTTGTGTAAACAATTTATACAAGATTTTGACAAGATTGTTTATAAATTGTTAAAAAAATATACAGTTACAGAAAGGGCCATCGTTTTGTTGATAAAATGCTGTTAATCAACTAATCATGTTAAAAAATTATTTTAAAAACTTAATTTTATAAAATATAAATAAATAATATGATGACAAACTTTACAGTTAATGTCTGTAAAAGTTACAATTAAATTTGAAATTGTTACAGTTAATTTTTAAAAACAATTTATTGGCAACCTTGTCAAAATTTTTATCCTTTTCAAATTTTAGTTTTAAACACTTTTTTCTCAAAAATATTTTTTAAAATTTAAATTGTATATTTTAATAAAATAAAAAAACTTAAATTTAAAACCAAAAATAAATTCTTAAAGCTAAGTTTATGATCTTTAAGTTCTTGATCAGTTTTATAAAGATTACTGTACAGTATATTGAGCAGAGATCGAGAAGGTCGGCCGATCCATGGGGGTCAGAGGAGGGATTTTTCCAAAAACGCTCAAAAAACCTATATGTTTATAATAAAAGTTTGCCTAATTTAACTGGATTTAAACCGGATTTAGCACCAATTTAGGAAAAATATCCTAATTTTGGGCTACAAATTTAAAAAAATCGATAAGGGAGAGATAAATTAAAAAATTTCAAAACCTGGGGGATTTTAGTCTGATCTTCCCTTCTCGATCTCTGATATTGAGTTAGACTAAGGTTGGTTAATTCAGCTGAATTTTAACAGAATTTAAATTAAATTTATTAATATTTTATGAAAAATTTTCTAATTTTAACCCAAAAGCCTAAAAATTTAAAGTAACTTAGCATTTATATTAATTACCAACAAGCATACTGCTTAATCTTTAATTTAAGCAAGTATATTAATAAAAACATATTAAAAAATTTTAATAAGAAAGTATCAAATATGTTAATGTCGAATATGTCGGACATAAGCATATTCAACATTAACACATTTGACATTATTGCATTTGTTATCACAGAATTTTTGTTTATATATAAAGAAATAACTTACATTTTTTAGAACTTAAGAAGATTAATTTTTTTATAAGTATAAAATTTCATAAAAAATTCATTTTCTGGATTAGACATTAAATCCGGAATTTGATATAATTTAATGATTTGTATTAATTCTTTCCTATCGACCAACCATTGATTCATAGAGTTTGACACATCAGCACTGGTAGGCCTGTATTTATTAGTTGCCTTGAGCATTTGGTCAATTGATTTAATTAAATTATTATACTTTAATCGTAATATTGTATTGTTTTTTACTTCAATGTCTTCAAATCTAAGACCAAGTAAATATTTGTAATACAAATACATAATTAATTAAACATTTAATTATAATTACATATAAATTAATTGCTGAGCAATTATACCCAAACTAAAGACATCGGCTTTTGTGTCGTATTTTCCAGTATTGACTTCGGGTGCGATATAACCCGGAGTACCTACTCCTCCATTGCTGGAGGTTTTAGAGTCCAAACTCTTATACTTAGCTAATCCAAAGTCGCAAATCTTCAGAAATCTTCGGTTGATTTGATTATAGTTTGATTTGAATGTAATTAATATATTCGCGGGTTTGAGGTCTCTATGGATTATCGGCGGATCTAATGAATGCAAATAATCCAAACATTCGATCAATTTTTTAAGCATTTCCGTTGAAATAAAGTAATCGATTGGATGTATAAATTGTTGCTGACTTATTTTGAATAATTTTGTTTTTAATTTCAAAATATGCTTTAAGTTATCGAAACAATATTCCATTTGAATGTAAATTGTATCATGTTCAATCCAAGAATCGTAATATAAAACTACATAATTGTTGTCCAACTGAGCCATTATTTTTGACTCATTTAGTTCTTTTGGCAAATTTTTATTTATTTCTAAAATAAAATATTAATTTAATAAAATAATATTCATGATTAAAAAGTAGCATGCCTATCATTTTCATTATTTTCATTGCATATATTCCATCGGTTAGTTTATGTCTAACTTTATAAACCCGGCCAAATCCACCCGAACCAATTAAGTCTATTTCTTCAAACGTGTAATTATATCTGCCTTTACTTGAATAACCGCTTTGTATTGAATGGGTTTTCAATTCTATATTTAATAATTAATTAGTATTTTAAGTCTTAATTTTAAAAATTAATTAATTATAAATAATATATACCGATATTACTCTTTATTTGATTTAAATTATTTTTAAAAATATTATCTTGTGCATTTGATTCAAATTGGAAACAAGAGAAATTTTCTAAAGAGTTTAATAACTAAAAACAATAATAAATTGTTGTTAAAAATTAACATTGTATAAATACTCTAATTTACAAATGTGGCTACTAGATAAGTTAAAATGTTTGTTAACTTTTATACCATTTATTAAACATACAAAAAACAACATATCTGAAATGTCCTACAAGGTCAGCCTTGGGACAATGCAGATACACTGTTTTTGTATGTTTAGTAAATATTTAAAATGCTAATCAACTCTTTTAAACTATGAAATGTGACCACCTCTGCTAATTTATAAATTATAATATACTTGCATTTTGATTATTTTGTAAATTAGAACAATCATTAAAATTTGGACCATCTAAAACATCAGGGCTTGATATACAAGCTTGCATATTATTACAAGTATTGTCAATTAATTTTAACTTTTTTAATTTACATAAATACTTTATAAAACAAAATTGAACCAGCAATAATTTTAATGAATTTGGTAAATAATATATGAGATAGCGTTGAATGCAGTTATTTGTTGATATAAATATAATACCGATACAAATGACTACAAATGTGTACATTACAAAATGATTCAAAAATTTTGTCATCATCTTTTAAAGTCAAATTGGCAGTACTTGAAATAGATGTATTTAATGTCAAATTACTCGTTGTTAATTCTTTTAAAATTAAAGTACTTAAAGTTGGAGTAATTGAAGTAAAAGTATTTGACGTAAAAGTACTCATAGTTAATGTGTTTGGGGTTAAAGTGCCTGAACTGGAAGTACTTAATGTGGAAATACTTGGCGTTAATGTCTTTGTACGTAAAGTTACTGTACTTAATGTTGATGTAATTGAAGATAAAGGGTTACAATCGTCAAAATCTTCTTTTTTCATATCAAATAAATATTTATTATTACAGTTAATACAATTCACATTAATTAAGTGATATTTTGCTGATTTGTATTTATTAATCCATTTGATTTCGTCGTAATAGCATTCAATTGGATTATAATTTAAATCAATCGTTACATTAGATGAGTCGACACTATATTTTGCGAATATATTCTCTGGTAATCTATTGATCAAATTGCCATTCAACTTTAAATTAATATTTCCCAAAATATTTACTAGATTTGAGTTTTTTAGCTCAGATAATTCAATGGCATTATTATTTAAATCAACAATTAAACTGTTTTTTGTGACAAATACTAAACTATTTATATCTAGATATTTTATTTTAGCACTACTAAAATCAACTTTTTTTAATTGTTTAAGCTTGCTAAATAAATTCGATTTAATATTAAAACTATATGATTGTAATTGAAGAGATGAATGGATCGATGAATAGATTCGATATGAAAATGTAATTATTTCAAGATTTTGAAATTTGTCAAAGTTTAAATATGTAGTTCCAGATTTAAAATTTCCAATATTTAACTCGGTCAATTTGTCACAACATATTTTACTAAATATTTGTTTGATGGTAATTTCTTTTAATTCAAATAGTGATAAACTTTTAAAATTTAAACCCATTATCGGATCAATAGTTTTGAAGTTATTTAAAGCCCCAGAAATTTTTAATTGCTTAGTCGTTACGTTATTAAACGACGTAATTAATGATTTAACATTATATAAAAAAATTAATTTAAAATGAAAGTTATTTAATTGTGGCATGGTAGTGTTTTCCAAACAATAAAGGTTTTTGTCATAACATTCACATTTATTTAATTGTTCTTCTGTCGGACACATAAATACATAATAAAAATTACACAATTGTGTCAAGATTATTATTTCCATAAATCCTGATTAATATTATAAAATAAATTAAAAAAAAATAATTGTTTACATTTAAGTTAGATATTTTACAATTTAAAATTTTACATATTTTAATAAACTTACCAGAGTTACTTTTAAAATGTTGAATTTTCATATTTTGTTATTATTATTAATAAAACAAATATTAAAACAATTATATTTGATAAAGTATAAAATAAATAATTAACCAGTTAATTATTTAGATAAGATATTTTTTTTGTTTTTATATTAATATTAACTTCTATTTATAATATTAATTAATAAATTAAAGTTTATTTTAATATTTTTAAAAATTAATAAAAAGTATTAAATCATATTTGAAAATTTTTATAAATTTATAAAATTAATAAATAAACAATTAATAAAAAATTATTGAAAATATAAATAGCTTTATTTAATTCTTATTATTTTCAAATTAACTTTATCAAAACTATCCTTGATAAAAGTTTATTTGTTTAATGAAATTGTTTTTTGTTTTGTGATATTAAATATAAATATCTGTTAACTTTAATACATATCAGTGTGTATTAAAGCAATTTCACAAATGCAACACAACACTTTTATATTTACTAGAAACTATATATCCAATTATTTTAGCTAGTTTACATGTACTATATTACAATATTCCCGTGCAAGAAAAGGGCATAAAACGGACTATTCGTGTTATCGACATCGAAAAGTTATTATTTTACTTCTTTTCTGATTACGACATCCCGATATCGCCCAGTGATTTAGGCCTAATGGTAGTCTACGCAAACCACTCGAAGACATACAATCAATTCACAACCACGTCTCGGGTGTATTACAAGAACAAAAAGTATATGATTTACTGCTATGAGTACTCGTGGACTGTACGACAATTTTGCAATGCGATGCGTTCACTCATAGCACCGGAACAGATTTTTTTGTATTTACTTTTGGTAGTCTATCGATTCAATCGATTGTTTTCGATCAAAATAAGATCAAATTAGGAGCCGACCAAATGTCCACTATTATCAGTTCCCGTAATCCGTCTCTGATGATACACAAACCGGTTGATCATGTGAGCACCCTGAAAGTTTCTAAAGTGGTTACAAAAAAGTGCACTATGCTGTTTTTATTAAGTTTTAAGAGACGCATCTTAAAACTCTAGCGTTTTAAACCCCCAATGAGAAAACCTATATATTTATGATGAAATTTTGCATAATTTAACTGGATTTAAACTAAATTTAGTTAAATTAACTGGATTTAGCACCAATTTAGGGAAAATTTCCTAATTTTGTGCAAAAATCCAAACTATTTTCCGGCCGTCGAAGGCGGTCGGCAAAACGTCGAGGAGTGGGGTATCTTTTCTCGGACCAAATGCTAGAGAGAAAATAAATCGAAATTTTTAAAATCAGGGGGATTTTTGCTTGATCCCCCCTTCTCGATCTCTGATTTAAACCCATTATTAGATCAATAGTTTTGAATTTATTTATAGACCCAGAAATTGTCAATAGCTCAGTCTATACGTTATTAAACGACGTAATTAATGATTCAACATTATATAAAAAAATTAATTTAAAATGAAAGTTATTTAATTGTGGCATGGTAGTGTTTTCCAAACAATAAAGGTTTTTGTCATAACATTCACATTTATTTAATTGTTCTTCTGTCGGATACATAATTACATGGTTAAAATTACTTAATTGTTTCTAGATTATTATTGCCAAAAATACTGATTGGTTTTAAACATTACACATTTTAAAATTTTACATAATTACATATTTAAATAAACTTACCAGAGTTAATTTTAAAATGTTAAATTTTTATATTTTGATATTAATAAAACAATTATATTTGATACAGTAGGAAACAACTAATTAACCAGTTAGTTATTTAGATAAAATATTAATTGTTTGTTGTTTTAATATTAACTATTATTCAAAATATTTATTAATAATAAATTAAAGTTTTTACAAATTTTAAGATTAATAAAAAAGCATCAATTTATTTTTAAATTTTGTATATTTTATTTAATAAAAATTAAGAAATAATTATTTAATTAAAAACAAACTATTGAAAAAATATTTATATAATTTTATTTAATCCTTATGAATTTTAAACTAACTTTATCAAAATTCAAAGATCCTTGATAAAAGAGTTTCATTTGTTTAATGAAATTGTTTTTTGTGTTTTGCTATATTAAATTTATATATATTTAAAATAAAATAATTATTAGTGTTGATAGCAAAATTCTTGACAAATGCAACAATTAACTTTTATTTTCACTAGAACTATACAGTATAATTACTGTATTTTAGTTAGTTTACTTACTGTATATTACATTGCGATATTCCAGTGCAAACACTGGTATACACTGGCATACACTGATAATATTAAGTTAAATACAATTACAAAGAAGTTTGATAATTTATATGATTATATTACATATAAGTATGAATATGATTTAAATACATTATTAAGCTTATTTACAATTATATTGTATTTATATTATTTTATCAATTGAAAGTGCAAATTTTTGTTGGACTAGATATTGAGTTGAGAGAGATAAAATTATATAATTTATTTATAAATGTATTAAATTGAGTTTAAGATATATAATATTTAATATATTATTTAAAAATTATTATTTTTATTACAATTGTTTAAAATTTTGAAAAAAAAGTCTAAAGATAAACTTAATTGGTATGTATATTTTTAGTTGACTTGCGAGATATTTTTAGAGATGTGCTATTTAAATTATTATCAAAAAATAATCTTAACTCTAACAATAACCATAAAAATTTTTATTATCATAGATTGTATAGGAACCAAATTATTTACATAAAATGATAAAACTATATTAATTAATTTATTTATTGTATTAACTAATTATTCTGGATTGTATCGACGAATGCAATGGCATTAAGGGTTTAATAGCCAAATTGTACGGCAATTGCATGAACGGGTGCGCTGAGGGTGCTCCGGGTAAAGATCATTGTTTATTAGAATCGGGCAATTGTACATGCTTGAATGAATGCGGTGGACGCATTGTGGCGAAAAAACCGACAATGGGGATGGATGTGCCAGTTGGATCTACCAGTGCGACGGCAGCTATGTCTCAATAGCACATCATTTCGGTCGTTGTCATAAGGGATGTGTTTTCGAAGGCTGCTCACTTGATCATTGCCGAATTTAAATATTTTATCTTGGTTAAAAGTAATTATTTTTAAATTAATTTAATTTTTGATAACTTTTACCTCAAATTATAACTATAACTATAATAGCCTGATACTAGTTTAGAAAAAATTGTCACCTGAAAATTTTTATTTTATTTTTAAAATCTTAACTCAGATGAAATTTGAAAAAATGAAAATATATATTCTAGAGAATGATGTTAGATTAATTTAGATAAAATTTAAATTTCATTATCTGTAGCCAAAAAAGGTACGATTTTTCGAATTTTTCAACTTTGACCCCCTGTAGAGCCCACCCCCTACCCCGTGGCATAAACTCCTTTGGCCACAATTGCCTACTTAATCCCCTCACTCCATACCAGGACTTACGCCAAAATCGATTACTTTACACGCGCACTTATAAGTAATTACATCAAAACGTCAAACAAATTATTAGAGTTTTGTAATTAATAATTGTTGTGCAAAAAAGTAAGAAAAAAGTAACATGTTTATTTTTATTTTTTGTAAAAACAAAATTTAATGTTAACATTAAGTCAATTAATTAAAAATAAGTAAATTGGTTTACTTTAATATTTAATTAAAACTTTTAATATAACAACAATATTCTTTTAAATATCAAACAATTTATTTCTTTTATTATAATAAAAATTTTTAAAAAATTCATTTTCTGGGTTTGATATAGCGATAGGAATCAAATAATTCGCTTCAATTCTTTGCAATTCTTCTTTCTCGACCCGCCATTGCTTTCTAGTGTCCCACACTTCAGCACTGGTAGGTCTATCATCATTTCTCGCATTTTGCATCTTGCTAATTGTTTTAAACAAATTGTTGTATTTTATACTTAAATTTGAATTTATCTCCATTTCTATGTCTTCTAATCTAAAATATTTTTCCATAAATTTTTACAAATTTTTATAATTAATAAAAATAAAATATATTTACGTATAAAACAATTTCTGTGCAATCATTCCCATACTATAGACATCGGCTTTTGTATCATATCTTCCGGTATATACTTCGGGTGCGATATACCCATCGGTTCCGGCACCTTTAGTGTCGGAAGATTTAAATCCAACTTTTTTATATTTAGCAAGTCCAAAATCGCCAATTTTTAAAAATTTTAATTCATTATAGTTTGTTTTGACTAAAATATTAGCAGGCTTCAAATCTCTATGTACTATATTTAATGAATGCAAATGAATCAATGATTCCAATAATTCTTTAAACATTTCAATTGAAATATAGAAATCAACTGGGTGCATTGTTAGTAGTGGCACAGGCCAGTGTGAACAGGATGGAGTATGTTGAGCTAAATCTGCTTGATTTATTTTAAATAAATTTAATTTTAATTTTAATATGTTTTCCAAGTTATCTGAGCAACATTCCATTTGAATATAAATTGTATCATACTCAATCCAAGAACAATGATATAAAACCACATAATGGCCATTCAATTGCGCTAATATTTTTGATTCATTTAGTTCTTTCGACAGTTCTTTTGATTCTTCCGATAAATTATTTTTTTCTAATTAATTGAATAAAATAATTAATATCTTAATAAAATAAATCAATTAATACTTGCCTTTTATTTCTACAATTTTTATCGCATATATTACGCCATTATATTTATCCCTAACTTTATAAACTTTGCCAAATCCACCCGAGCCAATTATATTAATTATTTCAAATGAATAATTAAATCTACCATTACTTGAATAATTTGAACATTCTCTTTTCACAAAGGTAGGTCTGGTTAAACCTACATTTTTAAATTAAATATTTTAATTAATTAAAATTTTATATTAAAATCTTACCATCAATCTCATCTGGTATTAATGTTTTACTGATTGTTGTAATAATATTGTTTGATATTTGTGTGTCTACTTCATCATGATAGTTTTTACAGCAAATTTGAGTTAATGTATGATTTATTGTTGAGGGAATATAATATATTGATATTACAAATCTAGTGATGCAGTGACTGTTTATTTTATTTATAATTAATATAATAAAAATAAATACTAATACCGAGTATATTATTATTGAAATTATAAAATTGTTCTTGTCACTTGTGATTTCTTGAGTCCCACCATCAATAAACTCTTCTTTTTTCATATCAAATAAATTTTTATTTTTATAATTTTTGCATTTTACATTAAGTAAATGCTTTTTAGCTTGTTCATATCTATAATCATATATAAATTTAATGTCTTTATAGTAACAATTAATTGGATTTAAATCTAAATCAATAATAATATTAGAAGTGTTTAGACTGTATTTTCCAAATATATTCTCTGAAAAATTGCTAATATTGTTCTGGCTTAAATTTAAATAAATACTTTCTGAATTACTATTTAAATTCCATGAATTTAAATCAACTTGTTCAATATTATTTCTACTTAAATCAACAGTCAAATTATAATTTGTAATAAAATTTAAACTATTTTCTTTAAGGCACCAAATACTAAGCCCTGAAAAACAAACTTCTTTTAAGTTTTGAAGTTTATTAAACATGTTTGATGCAATCATTTCAATAGGACTGGATTGTAATGAAGAAAAAAATTTAACTTTTTCTAAATTTTGAAAATTATCAAAACTTTCACTTATGCATGGCCAATAATATCCAATTATATTCAATTCAATTATATTAAGAAAATATTTTGACTTGTTGAACACTCCGTTGAACACATTTATATTTCCATTTCTTGCCGTATCTAACGTTAAAACTGTAAAATTCCAACTCATTATCGGATCAATTAAAATTTCAAGCTTGTCAATTTCAACAATTTTTAATTCATTACACGTTACGTTAGAAAACGTCTTAATATTTGATTTGACATTGTTCAAATAAATTGATTTGAATTGAATGTTTTTTAATTGTGGCATGGTTGTATTTGTGCAATTAAGACTTCGATTCATTTTATCACAAATACAATCATTTAATTCTTGCGGACATTCAAAGCCATTGCAATAAAGAAATAATTGAACCAAAATTGTTGTTGCTAAATAATTTAATTGGTAATTTAAGAATTTTGAATTACTAAAACTTAATTTAAGATTTTATTTAAAATTACTTCAAATAATTTTTTGTATTATTTATACTATTTTGCAAAACAGCTCGGTTTCTTGAAAATTTGTTCACTATAAGCGGAGTAGACTGTACAATGTTTTTAATATTTGTAAAATTTAGATGTTAAGCAGATTGCCAATTAGATGGATGTCAATTCTAAGCATGAACTTTATTTTTGAATGAAAAGAGTTGAAAGTTTATGGCTGAAAACAGACCTAGTTTATAAGGCTTTTAGATTTGCAAACAGCGTGTTCTATGGTATCCCGACATCTATCAATAAGAGTAATTATTAAAGTATTATTAAAGTAATTGTAGTTCAATTAGATAACAGATAGATGTCGCACTAACATAGAACACGCTGTTTACATTTCTAAGGGCTTTATAGAGTGGGTATTTTTCCAGCCGTAAACTTTCAGTCATTTTCATCCCAAAATAAAGTTCATACTTCTACCGTAAGTCAAGATTTAACAATTCAAACAAATAGATACTTTATAAATGACTTATTAAAAATATAAATTTATTAGTTTATTAAATTAAAATAATACTTTTTAAAAACATGAAAAAATCTGCTTGCAAAACTAGAGAAGGGGTACTAAATGTTAGGGGAGATAAATGCAAATTTTCAAAATCACGGAGGGGATTTTTGGTTGATTTTTCTCTTTTACTGCATTATTTATCTAAATTATTTTTTAAAATTTTAATTTATTTATTTGACTTTTTTAAATAATTTTTATGATGATGATAAATCCAAAATAAAGTCTAAAGCAGATCTAAAATGTATTTTTGAGTATTAAATTACTTATAACCAGAGCTAGGATATTTCGGGAATTCCCGTTTTTAAATAAAATGTCTAATTGTCGGGAATTAAACTTTATTAACTTAATGGCATATTTCT
>JAQFXP010001918.1:0-17041 GCA_034693685.1 Belba bartosi
GAGAAAGAAAGAAAGAGAGAGAGAGAGAGAGCAGGGGAGAGAGAGAGGGGGAAGGGGGGAGAGAGAGGGAAGGAGAGAGAGAGAGAGAGAGAGAGAGAGGGAAGGGGGAGAGAGAGCAAGCAAGTGCATTTGCTAGTGAAGTGCATCAGCAATAAACTAATCTGTATTATTATTATTATTATTTTATTCCTAAATTCTTGCATTGTTACATTGCAGTATTGCAGCACCAGCACATAAGCACAGGTATGGTGCTTTTGTCACGCAATTCCCGAAAAGACATAACAGCATCAAAATTGTTATAATTTAAGAGCAAAAGTCCAACTCTTCTGCTAAAGACGACATCCAATCACTTAAGTCGAGCCCCGGATTGCGAGGAAGAGGTTAACAGCATTACAACAACCGAACAAACAAAAGGAATTCCGAAAACAAAATAAGATAAATGTATGATTTCATCCATGTGCAGTCTACCAGTGCTCTAGCGCTTAGTCTAGAATGTTTCAAACTAATTAGAGTGCCAAATTATCATTTTTTATCTCAAACTGTCTGTTTCTATTTAAGGCAAATATAATATATAAACTTGCATAGTTTATTTTTAAATGTTTTTGTTTTTGTAAATGTGTACAGTATTTGACATTTATTTATATTTTTATATTTTAGTATAATTTTTTACTTGTTTCATTTTACTTGTAGTTTGATTTAAATTAATTTGTTTAAATAAATACTTTTCAAATACAAAGTTAAACATTTAGTTTGTTTATAATAAATTTTAATTTTTAAATAGACTTAAAATTTTATTTTGCACAACATTCATTAATAATTCGAACTAGTTATTATCTAAAACAAAATGTTTTATGTAAAATTATTTTGCATTTTTTTAATACATTTAAGCTGACAGGGAAAAAGTAATATAATTTAACCTATTTTTTTTGTAAAATAAAATTTTTAAACTATTTATTTTAGACTGAATTTCTATTACTGATAGAGATATGCCAAAGAGCTATGCCCCAGGCACAACAAAACAATGGTTCTAATTTAATTTTATTTTTAGTATTTTATTTGCAAAAATTTTAATTAAAATAATAATTATCATAACCAGACAATACCTCACATTTTAGTAATTTCGGTTAACATATTAACTTTGTAAAATATATTGTTTATATTGTAACTTAAATACATTTAAAAATTAAAATATTAATAAACATCTTAAACCTTGATCAAATGTATTTTATATATAATTATTATTTTATTATGTTTTTAATAATAAACAATAAATTATTTTAAATTTAATCTATAAATTGTTAAAAATTTTATTTTATTAAAATTAATTTGAAATTTCCGAGAAGCTATCTAAGAATTTATTTTTAATAATGCTAATATCTTGTTGACGCATAAGTCAATAAAGTATTTGTTAAATCATTTTAACCGAAATTTTTTAATTTTTGATATTGTTTTTGATATTATTTTTTTATTTTTGGGTTTGTTAAGTCGGCATTGTTAGCAATTAGCAACTAAAATGTGAAATTAAATTAACAAGTAAAAAGTGCCACCGTTAATATCAACAATTACACCCTGTTCAAATTAACTTCAAACAACATAACTAAAGTTTATCAATTTAATTGTAACCAAGGTGAGTTGGTAAACAATTCTGATAGCGTACCTGATGACGAGGTTTTGAAAAGCTCTCAAAACGATCATTTGTCCGACAAATGCAATAGATTTGTTGAAACTAATTAAATAATTAAGTTTGGCACATTTTTTGTTTAAATTACGTCAAAAATATAAAAACGCAATTAGTTTTTAACAATTTATTTATTGAGTGCAAAACGAATTAATATTAATATTTTTCAAAATTAACTTTATTTCAGAAACACATAAATTATTGTTTAATAACTTCTTATATATGTTGTTGAAAACGAAAATAAAATGTTAACAAAAAGATATTAACGTTTTTAGTTCATATGAAAAATGATAAAAATCTTCGCCACATGTAATGTCTGGTTCGAAAGCTACTGATCGGTCATTAATACATATATCAAATAATACTGTTATTACAAATATTTTCCGTTAATAAAATACATTTATGAATTGAACTCTACACAAAAATTGTTATTGATTAGGCTTTTATCTATTCTTTCCGGAAATTCTTATTTTATAACTGTTCGCAAACACATAAATCGAATTAAGCAATAACTTAGAAATAACCAAGGTCGTCTAATTTTAAAAATAAGTTTTTGTACAAGTTGAAATTATAAATAAAATACAAATTCTAGCAAGAAAGTCCAAAAGTAAGATATATAAAATTTGTGCCATGATAAACTCTTAAATTTTTAGATAAAAGTTTGATAATATTTAATGATATCTAAATAATATTTAAAAGTTTACAAAATTCAATACCGTTTACATCTATAAAAGTTGTTTGTTAATTTTTATTCTACCTATTAACTAAATAATTTCAGATATTATTGGCAATTAGTAAAGTTTTAAAATGTTAGTTAGTTTTGTTAGTTTTTATTAATAAATACAAAACAATATATTTACAAATGCGTGCAATCATTTTGCAAATATATTGTTTTTTCATGTTTAATAAATAGTTAAAAAGCTAACTAACACTTTTAAACTTTTACTAATTATTAAGCACTGCTTTTTTAAGAGCACTTGTATACACTGAATTTTCATCTGAATATCTGTTTAATAGACATTATAAAAATCAGATTGTTCGTTTAGATGTTTACTTAATAATTTTTAAATTTACTGCAAACTCAATAAAATTCTTTTAAAATTGCCCACATCTGGGTATTATTAAATTAATAAATATTGCTATAATGTAATATTAAATATAAAAAATATAACAGAGATCGAGAAGGTCGGCCGATCCTGGGGGGAATTAGGGGAGGGATTTTTGTCAAAATTTTGGCCAAAAACCTAGGGGGAATCAGATTGGGGTTTTTTTTCAAAAACGCTTAAAAACCTATATATTTATGATAAAATTTTGTCTAATTTAACGTGGATTTAAACCGGATTTAGCACCAATTTATGGAAAATTTCCTAATTTAGGGCAAAAAACCCAAAAAATTTGCCGGCCGCCAAAATGTTAAAAGGGTTATCTTTTCTCGGACCAAATGCTAGGGGGGATAAATCCAAATTTTTAAAACCAGGGAATTTTTTCCTGATCCCACACCCCTTATCGATCCCTAAAATATAAACATCACTTATATATATTGTAAGATTATTAATTAATAAATTCAAAAAATGTTCAAGTCATAAATTATTACTAATAATACTGTATAAACATGTTGAGAGATAGCTTGACAATTTAAACAAATTTGATTATTTAATTAAATAATTTTTATCATAATTATTTATTTTTGAACTTTTAATCAAATTGTTTTCCCAAGTATTATTTTACAAAAATTCAATTTTGGAATTTTTCTTATATATTTTACCAATACTCAATTCAGACTTTTATCAACTAATCAATTACGTCATTAATTTTGAATTGCAATCTAACAAAGCATTGCTTTTCATTGTGCAATCGTAGATATACAGTATTTATAAAATAGAAATGCTAATGTTGCATTTATTTTTTTACTATTTTTTTATATCAAATTTATGTAATATATAAATAAATTAAATTAAAAATTGTTAATTAAATTTACTAAGTTTAAATTAAGTTTATGAGCTGTATAAAATTAGTTAAAATATTAAAATAGTACAAGATAATTTATTAAATAAACCAAATATAAAATTTAATATATTGTATAAAAATATTGATTTACAGCAAATGTATCCAAAAATATATTAAAATATAACAAAAATAATAATAAATATAAACGAATTGAATGTTTTATTTATAACCAAACGAATACTTAAACTATATTTTTCTCTATTTGTTGAACTCTTCAATACAGTCGAAGTATTTGAGTAATCAATTCATTTATATATAAACATATTATATATATTTATATATTACTTATTTAATAAAAGTCTGAATTATTTAAAAAATAATCATTTTCAATCAACTGTTGCTTGTTATGTTAAAACTCATTTTTTAAAATGTTTAATCAAGTACATTTTATAAAAAAAATAAAAATAAAATATATTTTTAAAAAATAAATAAAAAAGTCTTAGAGTTTTGAAAAGATTACTAAAATGTGCTATAGTTTACATTTCTGAGAGTTCGTTCGCTAATCTTAAACGATATTTTCGGATAAATATCTATAAAAATTGAAATTTTAAATCTCTTTCAATGCAAACCATAAAACAGTAGTTTTCTATCGAAATGTGCAAAAACTTTGAAGAAAATTGATTTTTCCCATTATTTCCGTCAGAATATCGCGAATTCAGCCGTTTCTTTGTAGTGCTTTAAAACGCTATTAAACACAATTGGAATCAAAACACATGATTCCCGAACATTGAGTTTGCGATTTGAAAAAAGTAATGTTTTTTGAGTTTAACATAAATAAGAATATATAAAAAGTTTTTTATGGCTTTTCTTTTAAAATATATTTTAAATAAATAAATAATGTAGTCCATACATCAATTTTATTTGTGCTTGCTCCAGATTGATATATTAGGTTATTAAAAAAATAAGGATTAAAATAAAACAAAAACCAACTTGTTTAAATTATGTTTTTAAATAATAAAATAAATTAGTTTTAAAAAATTTTTAAATTGCAAGTTTGACATTTATATATTTTTAACCAAAACAATATTTCATTTTTGTTAACATGTTTAAAATACTTTGCAAATTTTTAAACAGATTTTTACAATAATTAGTTTATAAAAATAGTGCAATTTATTTTTAAATAATTTTTTGTAAATTTAAAATTTATAGATAATACAAATAATTATATTCTTATTTAAATTTATTTATTTAGCTAGATTTGTCTGAGAGTATAGTCAAAATACACACTGCTTGAGAGTTGTTTGAAAAAATAAGCATTCGAATTTATGTTTTGTTAAACGCTAAATTTTGTTAGCCAAAATTTGTACTAGATTTAGTTTAAATTAACTCTAATTAACTAAATTTAGTCTGGATTTAATTTCAATATTGTTAAATTACAACAAATATTTTCTATTTTACACTTACTTAAATTTAAAAACATTCATTGTAATTTTTCCACCCAGCTATATTTTACTTCTCTAACTCAACAAACCTCGGCTACCACTGTTATTTAGTAATTTAAATTAATTTATACGTTTATTTAGTTATACGTTTTTAAGACACATACATAAAATTAAATTTTCATGACATAAAAAATTTAACAAGATTTATTTGAAAAAAGTCTCAATTAATTTATTCTTATTAAATATTTAAATAAAATACATAAACATTATTTATAGTTCTGGTTTAGTTCTAATCACGCGCATTTATTCTCCAATGGACACTCACAAGAGTATCGAGATCAATTTATCAAACTAACATTACTGGGTAGAAATGATGTTTTATTTGACATAATTAAGCTTGCTGCGTTTTTGACATCTAATGACGCTTAAAGGATAACTTGTGTTGACTATCTTGTTGATGATGGCTATTTGATTGCGTGAAAGTTTAAATTTGTATATATTTTTTATTTTAGTATCAATTTTTTCTCATTAAATTTAACTTGCTATTATTTTTTATAGCTAACGTTATAAATTGTGTAAAATTAGTTATAAATTTTTATTTGGTTGTTTAAAATATTTGTAAAAATTAGTCTTGATCTTTAAAATGATAAATTTCTTATAATTTTTATATTGATTATTTTTTTAAATCAAAATATATAAATATAAAATTCTACCTTAAATACTTTAAAGTAAAATACAATAAGATTTTAATAAGATTTAAAATATAATGTTTTTTATTTTATTTATTTTAGATATTCTAATTCTATCAAAATAAAAAAAATTAGTTGCAAGATAATCGAATAAAAAGCTGATTTTAGATTATTTTATAGCCATGAATTTAACAGCATTTAGCCAGTTAGTTGGTTCACGGCAAAATTATGACATTTTAGGGAAATATTGTTTATCGAAGAAATGAGTTGCATGCTTTACGCAATGCTTTACGCAAATAACAATATATTTGTGAAGGGGGACCAGGCATTGCGAAGGGGAATTAGCCAAAATCCCCCCTTGCATTTGCTCCGAGAAAAGGTACCACCTCTCGAGGTTTTGCCGGCCGCCTAATGAAAAAAGATAAACTATATATCAGTTCACATATTATTTTGACCAGATATTGAAAAAAAGAATCAGGCAAAAATCCCCATAATATTAAAAATTGGCATTTATTATCCCTAGCATTTTTTGTCGGCCACCAAATGCGTCAAGCAAATTTGTTAGTTTTTAGGTCAAAATTGAGAAATTTTTCCTAGATCGTTGCTAAATCTGATTTAAATCTAGTTAAATTACGTAAACTTTTATTATAAATTAATATGTTTTTAAGCGTTGGTGGAAAAATACTTTCCCTGATTTACCCTAATTATGACAAAAATATATATATTGTTAAGTTAAATGATTATATATTTGGAGCATTTCTATTGGTTGACGTATATGGTACTTAGTGTGAAACACGACTCTCTACGGTCAAGGAATCGTGTGTTTGAAATATTTTTTAAAAGAATTTTGTTTGTTAAACAACAATCAATTAATAAATACTTTTAAAGAGTTTTAAGTCAAACTTACTTAAAAGATTAAATAATTCTCTTTTAAGTCAATCTTAAAATATTTATTTAATTCTGAAATAAAATTTTTAAAAGATTAAAAAATATTTGTACAATGCCATCATTTAGACAAGATCAATAAATACAAAGCTAACTGTACATAGAGTATTTTCTCTATTGCTAATCAAAAATTACATTTAAAAAATAGTAATTTATTAAAACAAAAAATTTTTAATGTAATTATATAATCTAAAGTAAGATTAAACTAATTTAGTAATAATTTGTAATTTAAACAAAATTTTATTAAATTAAGAATAAATTAGATTTCTTAATCAAAACATAATTTCAAATAATTTTTGAAAGAATTACAATTTAAAAAATGTAACTAATAATTATTTAAAACTATATTGGCACATTACTAATTACTAGAGATTGTAAAGGTTGGCCTATTTAGAAGCAAAATTTTTTTCAAAATTTTGCTTAAAACCCCCAGGGGGATCAGAGAATTTATTTTTAAAAACAATTAAAAAACTTTAAAATCAATTAATTTTATATGAAATCTAAGTCATCTGAAATTAAATTTAGTTAAAATAACTAAATTTAAACCGAATTTAATCCTAATTTAGGCAAAAATTAAGGGAGAAATAGATTTTCGTGGATTAAAAACTAGAGAGGATAAATGCAATTTTTCAAAATCATTGGAATTTTTGTCTGATCCGCCCTCTTCTCAGTCTCTGCTAATTATTAATTAGTTCTTTAAATTAATTTCTAACTAAAAGTATTGAAAATATAATATAAAATCGTTTAAAAAACTACTGTTTATTTGCGACAACAATAATGTAGTCGTAGTTAAGTCTGACCGCACTCTCATCGGTCAGCTCTCGGGTCTCGAACTGTTTGGCCACATAGAGGTCGTCCACTAACTGAAAGTATTGGTTTAGAAAGTCTTCTCTTCTCTCTTCGGGAATGAATGGTAGGAAATGACACAACGCTTGCAATTCATCTAAACATATGATTGGTTTCTAATTAATATCAATTGTTTTAAACCAAATCTATCGATATATACAATACTTCGAAATTGCTTTATATTATTAAACTGATAGTAAGTGTGCGTCAAAACCGTTTCCGGCATAAGTAGGTTGTTATCGACGAAAATCTGTTGCCATTTAAGCAACAATTGCCGTTCGTTCGGCTGTTCGAACACTGGAAATGGGGCCAAATGTTCGCTTAGTTTACGTATTGTTTCCCGAGATTTCTGACCAATTTTCGACCCTTTATGCAAATATTCAACAAAAATTATTCAAACTAACAAGTTAAAAGAATTTTGCAAAAAATTAAATTATAAATTACAATTTTTCGGTATTGCATAGAAATACTGCTGCCATTCGTCCATTAAAGCCATCTTTTGCTGCACCGGTAGTAAATCGCTCCAGGAGAATAGCAAGATATAGCAATGACCACCTGTGCCACAATGGTCAACATACTACAGTATATTATCAACATGCTAAACTGTTAATTAGATAATCTGATAAAAACCTGGTTTTAAAAGTTTGGTAATGTTTCGAATCGCTTGATCCAAATCGGAAACCCAATGCAGACAATAAATGGAGACAATTAGGTCTACACTCTCTTCGGGCAAATCAAGCTTTTCATTCAATTCAGTCCAATCTTCACATATGTCTGCCGTCACGTACTTAACCGACTCTTTGCTGTAGTTATTGTTTGCGAACTCAACCATCGATTCGCTAATATCGACACCAATTACCCGATTATGAGGCAATCGAAGCGCCAATTCATCGGTTATGTTACCGGTGCCGCACCCGATGTCTAATATAGTGTCGATATGTCTGCAAAAAAAATTAAATTAAATTAAAATAAAAAGTCTAAAACAAAAACAAAAGTTTTAAAAATTCAAAGTAAATAAATCTCAAAATTAAAAAATCATTGAATGAATAGAATATACAAATAAATGCATTTAAAAGTCAAATAATTTAGACATCATTTGAAGTAAAATATAAGAAAAAATGAAAACAAAATTAGGAATCAATTCGAGCGAAAGTAATACGAATGCGAAGAAAGGCGAGACTGAATGGAAGCGCTGAAGTGGACCTAAACTTACATATCCTCCAAGTCATCAATTATTCGCTGAACTAATCTCTTGCCATCTCTTCTCTGCAGATAATTACTGTTATTATATAATTCTGGAGTTATATTCATTTGAATTACTTTTTATTTTATTTAATTCTATTAGTTATTAAATGTGAACTAAATATTCTTTTATGTCTTTGAATATGAAACTAATAAAAGTATTCTTTAGAAACAGTTCTCTCGACTGATAAATCTTTTCTGAGATTAGACTAATTACTGAATTTAAGTCTAATTTTTGTTATTTTCACAAACTTTTCGATCGATTTTTGAATTTTTACTTTTGTTTCAAAGTCTTAAATAGTCGACTGAAATGTTTGAAAATTAAGTTTAAGTTTGATTTTTTGGCACAAATTTCCTCAAATTTTAGTCAATTATTATTAATATAAGATTATCTGTTCTTAGAATAGAAACAGAATATTACGCAAAAGGATATTATTATTATTTATTATTATTGAATATATAATCGAAAGTTTTTAAGCGTTTTTATTCTCAATTCAAAAGAGAAGCTTCAGATCGGGGTGAGGGTCAGGTAAAAACCCCCTAATTTTTAAATTTTGCATTTGTTCCTTCTAGCATTTAGTCCTCGAAAGAGCAACCTTGCAACGTTTTTGGTTTTTTAAATTTCTTAATTTAATTATTTTTATATATTTTTTTATTTTTTTTTATTGTTTTTAAACTTTATTTATTTATTTATTATATTTACTTTTAGTTTTCCTTGTCAAAATTAGAACATTTTCCATAAATTGGGTTTAAATTCAATTAAATTAAGCTAAATTGCATTATAATTATATACGTTTTTTAAAAATCCCCATGGGTTTTTTGAAAATGTTTTGAAAAACTCTCTCTCCTGATCCCCACCCTGGATCGGCTGTCTATCTAAAGCCCTATTCAAAAGACCAGTAAAGTTGAGAATCAATTATATTTCCCATAATTTCGAGCAAAATATAATAATTCAAATGATGTGCTATTCATAACTGCAAATGTGTCTAAATTTAGATAATTTTTCTTAAACTTAGGCAATAAAATATATATTTCATAAAATCAATTATCAAATGACCTTTAAGTTTGTCAAATAAATTATAGTGAGATTTGGCATTAAATGCAATAAAAATTAATTAAATTTTGTTTGTTTTTTGTTCTTATCTATAAATTTGATTTTTATTTTAATGTTTTTTAATATGTAATTAATTCTGATTTTTGCAATTTTTTTATTCACTGAAAAAGTGGTTAAATTTTTTGTAAAATATAAGCAGAGTTTCCCTCATTTAAAAATATATGTCAAAAAAATTGAAGTGTTGCTTTTGTCTTGGTCATCTGATTAACGGCAGTCATAAATTGTAATAATTAATTCAATAAGCAAACAATTAAAATTTGCTATATAAAAAAATTTAAATTTAACTTGTTTATATATTAAAAAATATATATATTTTGCAAATTATATCGATTGAATAATCTAATTATTATTTGATCGCATATTATAATCATTTGAGTTTAGGCTCAATTTCTCAAATAAAGTTCTAGTTTGGAAAATCCATTTAAAAAAATAACAAATTGTTTAAATAGTTATATCTAGACTTAGAAGTGACATATCAGACGTCCATCTAAATAGACATCTAATGGGCATTTAATGGCCAACTCGGGAGTTATGATCTAATATAAGTGATTTTTTAACAATCATATCATATGATTCATATCAATTATTTTTGCCGACACGCGTCGCGACATCTATTGATAAGCGAAAGCATTCAAATGTATTGCAAAACCAAAACAAAAACAATTTGTTTTTTGTTTTGAATTTTGACATTAAATCCGATTCACAACTGATTGCAATGTTTTGACAATTAGTTTAATATTTTAAATACAAAAGTATTTAAATTACATTATTTATCAAAATAAATATATTAAACAAATTTAAGTTAAAATATTTCAAATAATATAAACATTAAGAAACAAATATCTCCCTAAAAGTGGTCGTCAGAAAACATGTGATTATTTGCATTCAAATTCAATACACAATTGAAAACACGTTTGAAATGTGTTTTAATTGAATTTTCAAATTAAAACTAGTCTTTCAGGTAATTATAATTTGTTTTATTTGCTTTTTTAAATATAATTAAGTTTTGATTCCAATCAGAGTTTAATTCAATTGAAATTCAAAAACTTTAAACAAAATGTTTTCCAAACTTTACATTGAAATGCAATTCAGGTATTATTGCATTCATTTGTATTCAAAACTGCATTTATTTTCTGGCATTCATTCGAGTAATTAATTTCACTTCAGTTTTAACTAATGTTTTGAATTGTGTTTTGATTTTTAGGGGAATTTTCACGTATTTAGACTTTTTTTTTGAAAAATTTCCACAATTTATGACTAAATTTTCAAAAACAAGTCAAAAATTATATACAAATTATAGCCATTTTATACATTAATTGTAAAAAATTGGACTAAAAATCCAAAATTTCGACATAAGCTCCAAATATTTGGATAAAAATAGATATTTAGCTCATTTTATAAAAACTTTTTCCAACTATTTAACTATTTTTTTCAACTCATAGTTCATTTAAATAATTTATTTCTAAATGAAGTTATCATTAGTTAAAAGGATTTTTGATAACAATAAAAATGTTTCATTTTATTACATAATAACAATTATAGCAAATATTTGTTACATTAATCCACAGTCTGTCCCACTTAGTGTTAACTCGTTTATTGTGAAAACCTTTTATAGTAAATCATAAATATAGCATGGAAAATTTATACAATTTATTTTGTTTATAGTTAATTTTTGCTTATAGTAAACGAATTTTACAAAACTAAACCATTTATTCTATTCGGGATATATTTTAAGCTATTATTTAAAAAACATCCGTTTATTGAAATTATTACACAATTTGTTATACAATATATAAATATAAATAATTGTAATATAGTTTCAAAAGAAAAATTGCGAAAAAATTACTTAAGAATCGATTAAAACATATACTTATGTAATATTCTTTAAAACAGAGATTGAGAAGTGGGTGGATTAGCCAACCCCCCCCCTGATTTTGAAAATTTGAATTTATCCTCCCCCCCCCTAGCATTTGGTCCGCGAAAAGATATCCCCCTCAATTTTTCGGGTTTTTTGACCAAAATTCGGAAATTTTTCCTAAAATGGTGCTAAATCCGGTTTAAATTCAGTTAAATTGGGGACATTTTTATTATAAATATATGGGTTTTTGAACGTTTTTGGAAAAATGCCTGCCCTGATCCCCCTGGATCGGCAGACCTTCAATCTCTGCTTTAAAATTATATATTCTTATACAGAATACTAACAATTGATAGAATAAAAAGCCATTAATATCAGATACAATGAATAGACAAAAACCGAATCGTAGTATAAATTACAATCGATTTCTCAATGAATATAAGAATATAATTAATTATTTGGAATATAAATTAAAACGAAATAAAAAGCCAATAATTAAGTTCAAGAATCTTGGGAATCATAATCGTAAAGCGTATTGTGTTTGGGAAAACATGCGCTCATTGTATGCGAGCGCCGAGAAGAGCGTTACGAGTGGTTTGAATGTCAGACTCAATGAGAGAATGCATTACAAAATGGGTATAAAATCTGAGTCTTTCGAATCGATTTTGAAGTTTTTGCACTGTAAAAACTGGTGAAATCCGGTTCTTTCGCAGCAGTCTGTAATGACAACCAGAATCTGACGCAACTCTGACACTCACTCACTGTTCCGATAGTGACTCAACTCACTGAACCTATCGCTACAAATATGCTCTACTCTTATGTAAAATCATTTATATTATGATTTCTAATCAAAGCCTTTATTTGATTAATTTTCGCCACTTTTTTGATTTTGTGTTTAATATATTTAAAGTATTTTTTATATAAGAATTTTTTTTATTTAGTAAATAAATCCGAAGAATACTAGCGATGACTATCGATGGCCCGGAGTTAGTAGTTTTCGACTTCGATGACACTATAGTCGACTGCAATTCAGACGTTTATATCAATGAATTGGCGGCTAATGGAGTCATTCCCGAAGATATAGTCAACAAATACTATGATTACAAGAATTGGACGGATTATATGAAACACGTCTTCGAATATCTGCACAAAATCGGTGTCACTGAAGAAGATATGCGAAACTGTTTGAAACGAATGCCACTAATCGGTGGCATTGAAGACCTGATCCGCAATCTCAAGAAAACCGGTCCACAGAAGTACGAACTGATTGTCATATCGGACGCAAATACGGTATTCATTGGACAGACGCTTGAGTTTCATCAAATGGATAAAGCGTTTCGGTATTGATTTGTTTGAGCTTTTATTAGATTAACAAGTTCAAATCTCTTTTATCTTATATAATCAAAATCCTTGAATTTTTTCTTTAAGTATTTGAAATCTTTTTTTAGTCGTTTAGACTTTTTTTTACTTCTATTTCTGAGTTTTCTAACATTTATTGAGTATTTAGTTTATATATATATTTTTGAAGTTTTGAATGTTTTAAATCATTAAAAATTTTTATAATTATTGCTTTTCTATGACTTATAGAATAATAAATGATTTTATTTTATTATTTTTTTAATATATTTTTTTGAATTGCTATTTGAGATATAGTTGAAGAAAACTAATGAATAAATATATTTAAAAACTTTTTTTTAATATTCATTAGTTCTGAAAATCGATTTGAAATTATTTCAATCATTTTTTTGTACGTAATTTCAAACTATTAGTTCCGTTTTAATTGTCAATTAGTTTTACCTTGCAATTGTTTTAGTTTTAATTGCAAATTTTTACCTATTAATACATATTCTAAAAATAAAATTCATATTTTTATTCCTCAAACGCTATTCCGGTGCAGATCTGGTGCTTATATTTAGCGATTAATTTATATTCATTATAACAACAACTCTATTAATAGACAAAAACAAGTTTTATAATTATAAATATAGTGAAAAAAGCGCACAAATATGTAATACCTGTCCATTTGATCTATGAATAGGAAAGTCTACACAAATCCGGCGAAATTTGACGGCAGAGGATGTCTACAAATAGTCGAATATCACGAACAGGACTGGTGCGACATATCGGCCCATAATCTCTGCAAAGGCTATGTTATGATGGAGTATATAAACAAACGTAAGTCAGAGGACGGCATAATCTTCTCGCGCGTCTCCTATGTGGGCGACGGCCAGAACGACGTCTGTCCGGCCCTTAAACTCAATGCAAACGATCGAGTGTTCGCCCGAAACGGCTTTCCCCTGCACAAGCGCTTAGCCCTGAATAAGGAACTGAAGGCTCAGTTGCATCCGTTCGCCGACGGGAACGACATTTGGAATGTCTTAGACAGCCGTCAACTCAATAATAATAACAATAAAATCGAATAAACGTTTTTTGGGATTTAATTCTCAAATTTGTTTTTTTTAATTTGAAATTACAATTGGATTTGGTCTCAGAATTACATTTAATCGAAACTAAATTTTATTACATTTAATCTCTTAGCGAGTGTTTGGAAATTGATTTTTGTTTTAATTAATTATTTTAGTGTTTTTATCCATTTTCTAGTCTATGTTATGCAGAAAAACATTTATTTTTCGATTAGAGTTAAGGTTTGTTTTGTTGTATTTGAATGGTATTAAACCTCTACTTAATTAATCGGTTTATATCTCAATAATCAATAAATATTAGACAAAATAATCTTAACTGTCATTCCGTTCCAATTCCCAAATATTGTAATTGATTTATAAAATTGTTTTCCGAATCGAATCTGTTATAAGATTCTCAACTGTTATGTGATTTTACCTCAAATTTATTCTAATTAATAAAATACTTAATATAATTTGATTTAAATACGTATTTGTTATTCAAATTTGTTTTTAATATAATTTTGTCGTTTATTTCATATTTACAACATTTTTGTTGCATTAAATACATAACAAATTCGTGGAAAAACATAAAATAATATTTTTGTTTGGATTCAAAAATTTTAGATTTTATTACATTTTGAATAACAAACTTCACTTCAGATTCTGTTATTTCAGATGTTTTTTCAACAACTCTTCGCGTTTGAAGTCTCGACTTTCGCTTAATTCAAAATTCAATTTCATTTTCAAATAATAAATTTTATGGAATTTTTTTTCATTTTGACTTTGAATATAATAAACTACACTTCAAAAGCCTACACTTACTGTACTCTAAATTACTTACAATCTATTAATGGCTCAAAAAATTATATCATTTAGAAAATGACATTTGATTTTACGAAAACAAAATTCCAAACAAATATGTTTTTACTAAATAATTAAATATTTTATTTGCTATGTTTTCGCTGATATTTGTGCCTGGATCTTTTCTATACAACGTCTCACTTGTAATCAGAGCTCTGGCGAAGAGCTGTTTAGTTCTTAATTATTTTTATATAAAATAAAAGTAATTTTGTTATTAAACTCTATTTCTGAGTCTACCCAATATGTCTGGGCCCTACAGATCGGGAGTCATTCCATCTCAACATTCCATATCTGGTCACTAAATGACTCAACAATAGGGTCTTTGTACCGAGACATCCCGACTGGCACAGAGACCCGCAACGC
Source organism: Belba bartosi (assembly GCA_034693685.1). Lineage (NCBI taxonomy): Eukaryota > Metazoa > Arthropoda > Arachnida > Sarcoptiformes > Damaeidae > Belba > Belba bartosi. The sequence goes on from JAQFXP010001918.1 coordinate 15,385, forward strand.
ACAGCACAATATATTTTTGGAAAACAATTTAAACAAATAACTTATAAAAACAAATCCAACTAAACTATAAGTGCCTATTCATCCCTCTTCAGCTGTTCCAAACCCCCGAACTGTCGAGTCTTCACTGAGTTGTTCCAATCGATCGATTGTTATATGAGTTTTGATTTATTTGAAAACTTGAGCTAAACTTTAATATTTATTAAATTAATGTAAATTACAGCACAAATGAAAATTAACAGCAAATGGAATCAAATCTCTTAATTGGAATCAAATTGAGAATACATTGAATAATAGAATTATAGCTAAAATTGTATCAAATCGTAAAATAGTTGAAAAAATGCAAAAATTGAATTTGTTTTGAGTTGAGAATCAAAAGACACCATCAATACTGATATAGCTTTCAATGAGATCCGTGTCCACACTTTCCTTCTGGTTTTGGACCTCCTGTTCTTCACTTTCGACAAACTTTTTCAGTTTTTTTATTGTTTTGACTTCTCTTTTGGTTCGAATATAGCAATCGATTTCGGAGTCAGAGATCTCTTCTTCGTTTGTCTTCGAACCACTCGGACCGGTGTTGGGGAACAGCATAAGGTCTGGAGTTTGCTGTTTGTCGTGATGGGACTTCCGTTTGAATGTATTGATCCAATTGACTGACGAGTCGTTTGAGTTCGTCATTGACTTAAACTGATTGTTCAAATCAAAGAGCAATGAATGCGAATATTCGAGGATTTCGTTGATATATATCGAGATATTCTGTGAAAACAATTAAAATTCGGTTAGAGTTTAAGGAATCGGTTGAGCGAACAGTGGAGAGTGAACAGTAACCTGTCGGCTGAACCGGAACTTCTCCTTCCCGGGTATCTTCTGACCCAACCTCTTGAGCGCATTAAATATCTCATTAACCCTTTCAGAAGTGGTGTGTTTGTAGTCAATGCCAACAATATTACAAAATTCGGTTAATTTGACTTTCGATCGAATCGGCGGATTCAACGACTTCCAGGCCAGGTATGCCGTTCCGAAGATTATGTGCACCGGAGAGCGACCTATTCAGCACCGGAGAGGCAGAGATCAATGAGACATTAGTAGAGCAAACAAAGTAAGGAATGAGACCTTCAATGAGCCAACACTCGCGCACAATACGGATCAGTTGTATGACCCGCTCGGCCAACGCTCGGCGCTCGTCGTCATCAAAGTTGGCCTCTTTTAGGGTCACTTCGACCAACTGTTCGATAGGAAGCGCTTCGTTCTTGAGTTGTGGCCACTCTTTGATGACCTGATTGTAAACCCTTCCGAACTCATTGATAGTACAGCCGATTGTGGCGCAGATCTGGGTTATAGTGACCGGTTGGCAGACCTCGGGGTCACTAACACTCAGGTATAGGCAAACGGCCGACAAAATGGTTTTGGTTTTAATTGACGTAAAACTGAAGCTCTGGTGACTCGAAGTCAACGAGAATTTCCGTTTCGCCGACTCTTTCGTCGATTCACTCAATTCGAACCGAAGACACAATTCTTCGATCATTTGTTTCGATGACATTCCGCTAAATGGCTCTTAAATTGACCGCAAATTGACTACAAATTGATTACTAATTCAGTTTTGATTCAATTCAATGCGATTTCGACTCAATTACCGATTTGTGACGAATAGACAATACAT
>JAQFXP010001919.1:0-17040 GCA_034693685.1 Belba bartosi
ATGTATTTTGCTCAAACCCCCCTTTAACACCCCCATTGGCACCTTAAACATAAAAATTTATTTTTTGTGTTGTTATTTGATATTAAATTGTATAACAATTTTTTAAAAGCTTGTGAGCAGAATAAATATCCTAATTGTAAGTAATAAATTATAAACAACAAGATAATTCTAAATTTATTAAAAAATCTGATAATAAATTAAAAAGAAAAAATTTAATTTTGTTAAATGTCATATTATATATTATGATTTAATATATAATATTTTTTACAGCTAATATTTTGTAAATTTTACACAATGTTTTTACATAAATAATTAATTGATTATTTAAATTATTTGTTTAAATTTGTAATTCAATTTATTTTTTTATTTTTTAATTCAACTCTGAATAGCGATTCGTCTCAATTGTAAATATAATTTATTTAAAATATATTCTTAATTATAACATCTAACAATGAAAAAATTTATTGTGTCGACAGCAATTTTATACTTTATTATAATATTTGAAAACAAATTATTAAAGAAAAAATAATTTTTATTGTTTTAGCCGCAAATGGGGGCGTATAGAGGGTTATTTGCTAAAACAACCAATAATAGATAAATTAGTTGCAAATAAAATAAGAATTCCAATTGTCCAGCGGTAAGGTTATTGCCACTTAACATGCTTGTCGCTGGTTAGATTCCTTGTTATGCTTTTTTTAATTAAAATTTTTCTATTATTAATAACTTTTTTTATTTATATTAATTTACAGTCTTAACAATGAAGCTAACAATATAAATAATATTTTAAAATTATTTAACAGTTTATATACTATATATATTATTAATTAAATATAATAATTAAGAATTCTATTGTAATTATTAACAGCTTATTAATAATAAAACTAAATTCATAGTTTATAATTTAATTCAAAAATTATTATTATAAATATATAATTATTTAGTCATTATAATTTTTTTAAACACATTTTTACTGATAATTTACAAATAAGTATATTAAGTTAATATACAAAATAAACTTTTGCTTATAATAAAACGTGTTTTTGTATTTTCTAAAAATATAAATTTCAAATTAAATTAATTTTATAATTATATCAAATTATATAGTTATGTCTACATTTAATGTATATAATGTTTTAAATAAATTAAAATCAAAAATAGAAAACAAATTCACATTTGTTTCAAGTACTGAAACCACATATGAAGAAGAAGTTTCAAATAATTTATTTGAATTTATTTCTATTTATATAAATAAATTTGATAAGGAATTCGAATCAGACAAACTCGAAGAATGTAATTCTGATCAATCGATGTGGCAGCTAATGGATGTTGACAGCGATTCAGACAATTCGGATAATGAATATAATTACTGCGAGGTAATTTTTAATAAATAAAAATTTTATTTACAGTATTAAATATTTAGTTTAAAATATAGTTTAAAAATTTATTATTATTAGTAGACTGTTTAGTAAAAATTTATTTAAATAAATTTTAAATTAGATTAAATTAAATTTTATTGTAATTTTTTTAATTATAAATATTAACTTTGAATTTTATAATTTTTCTATTTATTAAATATTATTTAAATTTTATATTATATTTATATAATTAATTTAAATTATTATTATTATATTAAATTATAAAAAATTTTAATTATAGAAAAAAACAAAATTTGATTTTAATTTAATTCAAAAAATTGCCGAAACGTATGAATTACAGAGTACTAACTGGGGCATTAATTCCTATAAACAACATTGTTCCAGAAAAATCAATTATTGAAATAATATTTATAAGTGTAATAATTATTATAAAACCAATGGAAATTATTATACTACATTTGATTTGACGCGTTGGGCATTAAAATATTATTATGACATAAAGTGCAATAATAATAATATTAAATTTAATTTTAAAGCCAGTATAACTTGGATAAAAAATTTTAAATGTTGTCATAAAATTACAACTCGAAAAATGACTAAATTAGTCACAAAAAGACAAATACAAAATTCAGATCAAATATTAAACTCAATTACAAATTTTAAAACTCTCTTTAACTTAAAATGTTTAAATTATAATTCGAGGTAAGCATATTATTATTTTAGTATAATATACAGTTTATAATTTATCAATTAATTATTTAATATTTAAATTTAAATGATATTTCATTACAAATGGAGCTTAATTTTTAATCAGTTTAATGCACCTAAATTTAATAATTATTTTGCCAAAGCATGGCAATGTTTAACCAATAAATTAGAAATTAATGAAAATTGAGTAAATGATATATTATTTAAGCTAGAAAATATTGTTTGCAATAATTGCAATAATAAAAGTTTTTTACGTTGTGCTGGTGTAAAAATTTTGTTTGCTTTAATTGTTTTTATATACAATATCATTATCAAACTGAAATAAATAAAATAATTTAATCTAATTTAAATAATGTTTAAAACTGTATATTTTAATATTAAACTGTATTAAATATAATATATAAGCTGTAAATTAATGTTAAGACTGTAAATTATTTAAATAAAAATAGTTATTTTTTAAAATAAAAATTTTAATTAAAAAAGTATAACAACGATTCGAACCAGCGACAAGCATGTTAAGTGGCAAGCATGTTACCGCTTAACCATTGAAATTGATATTTTAATTACAACTAATTTATCTATTATTGGATGATTTAGCAAATATCCCCTAAACGCCCCCATTGGCGGCTAAAACAACAAAAATTATTTTTTGTTTAATAAATTGCATTCAAAAATTATAATCAAATTTAAAATTGCTGTCGACACGATAAATCTTTTCATAGTAAGTTTTTTTGAAAATAACATCAAAATTTTTTATTTATTAAAAATAATTTCATTGAAATCAAAAAGTGTTTTTATATCATATTTTAAAAAATTGTATAGATGATTTTTGAGGTTTAGCTTTATCATAATAGTCTGCAATAGTAATCAAACAAATAATACGTATTATATTATTTTATTCGTAAAGATAATATAAGTTCTTGCACTTATAACGTATTTTTTACTTAACAAATTTTATTAATTAAAAAACTAAATTTTTATCAGAAATTAAAACAAAAGACTTTTATTGGTATTTTTCAGGCGGGATTAATTATTTTATATTAGATTTAATATAGATCTCATCAAAAGACACCTTTTTGCCGTTGAAACCATATTTTTATAAAATTTAGTTTTTGAGTTATTTAATATCAAAATTTTGACTTCAATGGGAATTTAGCAAAAATTTCAATTTTTAAAAATTAATTTAACCCACGTCTCATACTTATTTTTGCGTAAAAATCTTTTTGAACAATATACTAAAAATAAGGAGGTTTTTAAACTCGGTTTCAAAGTGTGTTCACGAGATTTTTTGTATTTTTTAAATATATTTTTTATTTTGCAAAGACATGTGGACTAACCAAAACTGTAACCAGCAGACATCAGTGACGTTTGACGTAATTCAAGTCATAAAAGTATTCAAAACTCGAATTAGAGTCAGAGTCATAATTATAATATTAGAGTCAGAGTCAAAATCAGAGTAAGAGTTAAAGTAAGAGTGTTTGTTTACTTTTACTTTAACTCAACAAGTTTTACTCTAACTCTGATTTTGACTTTGACTCTATGATTATAATTATGATTCTGACTCTAATTCGAGTTTTGCATACTTTTATGACTTGAATTACAGCAAAAGTCACTGATGCATGCTGGTTACAGTTTTGGTTAGTTCACATGTCTTTGCAATATAAAAAATATATTTAAAAAATACAAAAAATCTCGTGAACACACTTTGAAACTTAGTTTAAAAACTTTCACGCAAAAATAAGTATGGGATTGGGATTAAATTAATTTTTGAAAATTGGAATTTTGGCCAAATTATCATTGAAGTCAGAGCTTTAATATTAAATAACTTGAAAACTAAATTTTTTAAAAATATAGTTCCAACGGCAAAAGGTGTCTTTTGATAAGATTTATATTATTAAAATATATAATTCCGCCGGAAAAATACCAATAAAAGTTCTTTTATTAATAAATTCAAAAGTTTAAATTTAATTTATCACCAAAAAAGTATAGTTATATACAAATATTAATAATACTGTAATTAAAAGTTTTAATAATAGAACATATATAAATTTAAATTTTATGTTACAATTAATTCTTAAATCATTTATTTTTAAAACTTTTCTAATTATAAAATAAATTCACAGCTTATACAGTATCTATAGTATAGCAATATATTTATAATTATTTTACAATTATTTTCCTAACAATACAAATTAATTTTACACAATAATTATTCACAACATTTTTAATTGCTACATGGTAACCTTAATTTGTTCTGATTTCAAACAGTACAAAAATTTTAATTATTTGCATAATTTTAAAAATTTGTTTAAAATTTAAAAATTGTACAAATAAATTTTAAGAACATGCTACAATTAATTTATTTTTGTTCGTATGACTCAAATGTTTTTAACAAATTAATTATTGAAATTTATTTAAATTTATTTTGAAATAAGTGACACATTTTAATGAATAAAATTTCAGAAAAAAAAATTATAAAAAATTAAATATAGATTAAATCAGTTTTGTTTAAATTAATATATGTTCACGTTAAAATCCGTATGAATTATTTTATGTAAAATAAACTTAAAATTAAACTTATAGCAGTAAATAATTATTACGAAAACGTTGTGGCCACTCCGGAGGTGGTTGTGGTGGTCGCCGGAGGCGTTGTGGCCACTCCGGAGGTGGTTGTGGTGGCAAAAAACATAATTGCTAGTTGCAATATAGCCGCCACTGGGGGCGTTTAGGGGGTTTTTTGTTTGATTAATTTTATAACTTTTATTTTAAGAAAAATTGAATTAAATATTTAAAAATTTTAAATTTTAAACACAATTTATAGTTTATTATATATTACAGTTTAATGAAAATAAGTCTAATATTAATAAATTTTAAATTTTGTTTATAAAATTACAGTTTATATTCTAATAATATAAACTGTAATTTTTCTAAATAAGTTTATAATTTCAATATATTTTAATTTTCTAATATAGGCTGTAATTAAAATCTTTCTAAAATTTAAATCTGAAATTCAAAAGTTTTATTTAAAAGAATTAATTTTTCATAGAGTATATAATGTACAAATATTTAAACAAAAACCCCCCTAAACACCCCCAGTGGCAGACATAATCAATAAAATTATTTTTATTATAAAGAAATGTTTTTAAAAATTATTATTATTATTTAATATGTCGTGGGCACCAAAAATAAAATCATTGTGAGTATGTGAGTTATGGCTAGATTTTCCGTTGCCGTCGATTTGGTCCCTTTTAGTTTTATGACGTCTGCGCATATGCTTTCGCCTCTTCTTCTTCTTTCGATACAAATTCGGTGAATCGTTAAGTAGTGAGTCGTTCAACCGACCCCTTCCTTAGTGGCGATTAGTTTCAAAACTATGCGATTCCCAGCACCGGATGGCGTCCGAAAGTGATATCTTATTAATAGTAATCGAACGCCAGTCGTGTTTAGTGAGCACTATATGGGAGACACAACTCGGCGCGAATACGGCCGACACGTTCTCTAATGTCGAACGTAATTGTTGGCCCAAATTATGTATGTATTTGAACTGTTGCTGCGAATGAGTAAGCGATACGCCGTTCATGTGCATTTGTGCCTCGTCGTATAGCCATTGGATTAGGAACAAGAGCGCTTTTAGGGTTGGGTATAGTCTGTAGCCAAATATGCCCTCGGAATTCTGCTTGACCACATTCTGCAATAGCAACATATATTTTAGCATGGTAGTAAATGTATGTTGTTAAAGTATGCAAATATTTATTTTTACTATTTTTGAAAATACTGTTTAAGAATATTAGAAAATAAATTAACTGATTTATAAAAACAATCTTGATCAAAAAACAAAATTATGAGAACTCTTAATGGAAGTTAAAAATACATTAAAATTACATTGATAGTTAATCTGATTAATGTACTATCCAGTGAGAAATAAAATATTGACTAGTTATGTTCAATTAGTAAATTTTTAAATTGATTTTTTATTTACCGACAAACACAAAGTGCATATATAGCTAAATTTATTTTGCCAAAAATTGTTTTTTAATAGATTTTTTTTTAATTTAATATTATATTTTAAATTTTTGACTTGTTATATAATTATATAATAAGATTAGATAAAATAAGAACATTAAAAAAATAATATATAATATATTATTAAATTTTCATATAATGAATTACAGAAACAAAATATTTTGTAAATTTACTCTAAAAAACAAAATTAATAAAATTCTTAACAAAATTTTCTATTAAAAAATAAATATTAAAAAATTATTTCAATTACTTGAATGCAGTTTTGATTCCATCCATTGGCGCACAATTAATGGCATCAGTGCAGGGCTTCCTATTATTACTATTGAACGGCTCGTTGTCTAATATCGAACATTTAAAATTTAAATTAAGCAAATATCATTAAATAATGTATTTCAAAAATATTGTTTAAAAAATTATTTTAATATTTGCAAATGTTTTGTTAATACAGTGTTTGATAATATTGTATTTAATTTTTTTAATGTAACCATGAATAATAAATAAAAAAAAGTAAAATATAAAAAATAATTTTATGGAGAAAAAGCAAAATATTATTTAAATTAATTTATTTTATAAATTAATGTACTAAAAAATTTAATATGAATTTGTACAACATTTAATGTGAAAATGTTTTCTCAAATTTTAAATGTATTAATTTTTAATTTTTTACTATCTTTAAGCATTTTAACATACAAAATGTATAAAATTTGCGCACAAATTATTTATTAATTAATTTTACTATTTAACCACATTAATAACATTTATTTGTAAAATAATTTTCTAAATAAATTTGTTATGCTATATTTTTCAACAATTGCAGGTTTGTTAATTTTATATTCTAAATAAATAAAATAAAATTTATTATTATATTGTTTAAGCTGGTCCATTTTTGTGGCAAAATCAAGATTTTTTAACATTTTTATCGCTTCCAAACTTAAATCGTTTACATTAATCAATGCTTCAGCACAAGTAGGTCTCGAATGAAATTTGGTTTCAGTCATAGATCTGATTATATTTTCGAATGATTTTAAATTTTGATCTGATTTTGGATTAAATTAAAATACAAAATATTAATAGAAATAAATATAAGTTTTATTTATATAAATACTCACGAATTGAAATCGAAATCAAATAAATCCATTGCAATGGTAGCTAAACTATAGACATCGGCTTTTATATCGTAATAATATCCGCGACTTAATTCCGGTGCCATATATTTGGTAGTTCCGACTCCTGTCGTGTGGTATTCGGATACCATTTCATGAGTAGTGGCTAATCCAAAGTCACATATTTTTAAAAATCTACCGTTTCTTACGTTAATAGCAATCAATACATTCGCGGGTTTGAGGTCTCTGTGTATTACCGGTGGCTCTGATTCGTGTAAATACTGAACGCATTCTAACAGTTCTTTAAACAATTCACACGATATGTAGTATTCGATTCCATTGATTGGTTCCGATAATTGTCGACCAAATGCTTCGGCTTTTGATTTAATAATATTTTTCAAGTCTTCCGAACATAACTCCATTTGAATTTAAAGAACGTTATTCTCAATCCATAAACTGATGTAATCGACAATATATATGGATTTGATTTTTGACATTATTTTTACTTCTTTGCAGACATTATCAAATATTTCCTTGCTATTTTCTAAATTCAATAATAAATCCATATATTAAAATATAATAATTAAACTAATAAACAAATTTATTCTAATCATTATAACGCTAACCTTTTGAGAAAATATTTTTATTCGCATATAATTTGTCGTCAAATTTATCCCTGACTTTAATAACCAATCCAAATCCACCCGAACTAATATCACATAATTTTTCAAATCTATCCAATGTCGTTTTATTAATCTAAATATATTTATTTACATTAATTGTGTTATAAGTCATTTGCATTACTTCACAAAAATACATGAATTGATTTTTATAAATAGTTTTTTCAATTTTATTATATTTTAATTTATAAATTTGATTTGATTCACAAATAGCCACTAAAATCATTTGCGTTTTTCTATAACAGCTATTTTTATATACTAGAAAATATAATAATTGAATCGTTTAATGTTAAAAATGATAAATATTTAGCGGATGTTAACCAATAAATAAATTTTATTTAATGTTTATAATAATATAATTTATTTTTTACAGCTTTGATTCAAAATAATAATTTAATAAATATAAATTTAAAAATCAATTAGAAACGTTTTTTAAAAATTAACAAAAAATATATATAAAACATTGATTTAAACAAATTATATTTAATTTTATAATTTTGTTTTATTAATTAAATGAAATTATAAAATGTGAATACTAAAAATACAGTAAAATTATTTTGACTGAAAATATTAAAAATTTATTTTGTATTTGGAGAAAAAAATTGCCATCAATTCAACAAAACCGGCGAAATATTTTATTGTAAAACGGACAAAATTTAAGCAGTAAAATATTCCAATATTGATAATATATAATTAATATTAACCAAATTTTGGATCTATAAAACGAATTTCTTGTAAATTAGAAAATATAGGTAAATATCATTTTATTATAATTGATTAAATTTTAATTTATTTAAATGTAATAATTGAAAATCATCTGATCGAATATTATAACAAATGAATATAATTTAATTTTTTAATTAAAAATTTTTTGAAAACATCAAAATCTGTGGCAAACAAAAACTTTCCACAATTGAAAAAAATAGTTTAAACTTTTTGTCAATATTAGAAACTATAAAAAATATTTAATAAATGTGGCTGTGTTCGAGAAAAGCAAAGTCTGCATAAATGCCTATTTGAGGAGTAATTTTGAAGTTATTAACACTATCACTAATTAATAAACACAATATATTATTTTGTCATTTTTAATATACAGTTTGAACTATTAATTGTAAACTTAATGAAAAAAATAATTTAAATTAAAAATTTAAAATTACAATAAAATTAAGATTATTTAAGATAACAAATATTTCATTAAAATTTAATTTAAATTATTTACTTGTATTTAAAATAAAAAAATTAATTTAATGAAATAAAAAGTTAAAATAAACTAAAAATTATTGAATAAATTTTTAAAATAAAACTTTAATAATTTATTTTAAATATATTTAAAAAAAATTTATATATGTTATAAACGGAATTGAGCAAATTTGATTTATATTTAAATTAACATTTATTTTATTAATTGAAAAGGCAAAATAAAATATATAAATAATATTTTTAATTTAATTTTAATAATTTAAATTATTTATTTGTTTTGCTTAAAATATATTTTTAATTTGATTACGAATAATACTAAAGGCGTCAATTAGACGATAGCTTTTGATATTTTTGCGAGCGGTACAGGAGTTGTACGTTTGGTTCAAATAAGTTAAATCATTGGAAATGATTCGACGTTTATTTGAAATAAAAATATTCTGATGAGTTATTAGAGACCAATGGTTTACTTAATTAATTTCTGTTTAAGTTTATGAATCAATAAATAATTCTTTACAGTTTAAAAGTAAATTCAGAATATTAAGCATTTATTACAAATATCTTATTGTAAAACGGATAAAAATTTTTGCAGGAAAACATTTAAATATTGATAATATTTATAATAATTAAAATAAATAATAAAAAATTGTATGTATTTAAATTTAATGTATAAATGAAGTTTTTACATAAATTTTTATTAGAATAATTAATGCAGTTAAAAATATATAATTTAAATTTTTTGATTAAGTTTGGAATTTAATATATAATTTTATTTAAACATTTTATTAATTTATTTTAAAATATATTTTTAAAAAATTAAAATTTTGTTAAAACAAATTATTTAAACCATAAACAAATTAAATTTTATTGTTCTTTTTTCCGCTAAAGCTAAAATATTTTTATACATTGTTCAACACTATTTTAAAAAAAATAATACATATAATTAAAAAATGTTTAAGCTTGGATTAGAGAAGCAAGTGTCTAAAATAATAATTTATCAATATTTACAAGTGTATAACAATGTTAATACAATTAGCTGGAACATTACTGTTTATAACTAAGCTTAATTTTATTTTATAACACATCTAAAAATGTAACAAATTTTTTGAATACATATTTATATTTATATACAATCGCTAATTAAAATAGATTTCTAATAGACTTTCAAAACATCTTAGATTATATCTAATAATCTATACTGTATATAAAATTTAAAAATTAAACAAATTTTAGTTTATATTGTAGTTAATTCTAAATTGGTTTTCTAAGTAAACATTCAATACGTTAAAACTCAATCTAATCATAAAATAAACTTAATTAATATTAAATCAAATGTGTATTCATTTTAATAAAATAAAATTAAAAATTTAAAAAATGAAATTAATTAAAATTAGTAAATAACAGATAAGTAATATTACTTTTAAAATAAATTTAAAAAAACGAGTTATTTAGAATTAATGACATTAGTATTTAAAAAACAACTAATTATATAATAATTTAAAGTATCGACAGCAATTTAATCAATTATTATTAATTTTTAAAAACTTTATATTAAACAAAAATAATTTTTAAATGTATAGTCGCCAATAGATATGTTTAGAGTTCTCAGTTAAATATTGTTATTACTTGTTAAACATTTGAAATTCATTTAAAAAAATTTTTAAATTGCAATTTAAAAAATAAACAACATTTAAATTAATTTACTAATTTTTTTATTAAATTATAGTTTATGCTACAGTTTAATTTAAGTTTTTATTAATTAAAGTACAGCTTTAAAAGAATGAGTCATCTAATGCCAAAATTGTGCCAGTTTATAAAATTAAGCATTTTTTTTATTCAACTCTGAATAGCGATTCGTCTCAATTGTAAATTTAATTTACTTAAAATATATTCTTACTTATAATAGCTATAATTAAAATAACTGTAAATAATATTTAATATAATTATATAAATAATCAAAAATTTTATTTATTTATTAATGGGAATCATAGACTCCAAATTTATTTATCTGTTATTTTAAATATAATTTATTATAAATTATTTCTCTTTTTATTGGATAAAACAATGTAAATTTGTCAAATTAATAAGAGCTTACTTATGTCTTTTTAGTAAAATTAAATATTTGGTATTATATGTTTACAAAGCAAAATAATCTAGTCATATTAAATTAATAAAAAAAATATATTTTATATTAATGTTTTTAATTATAACAAACTAGAAACAAATTAATATTTATTTATTTAATTAAATACATTAATACTACATAAATTAATGGCAACAGTATGATATTTTAATTTTAATTTAACAAAAATATTATTTAACAAATTTATCATTATTTTAAAAAATAAATTTTAAAGTTTATTTCAATAAATTATTTGTAATTAATATATAATTTATATTATTTATATTGATTCCAAATATCTAAACGCTTTTGACGCGCAAATAACAAATATTTGAACATAAATCTATTGCACATTTCAAAATTAATTTCTTATTTTAATTTAAATAAACAAACAAATAAAATCAATTTACAACTTATGTCAAGCTTAAAACAATTTATTTGCAACAGTTGTACAGCTATAAAAAATCGCATTTTTATATTATGTTCTAGAAGATAATAAACTGCTGGTGATTGGCTAGATAAGTTAAATTCAGAATAATGAGCTAACAAAAAATAGCTATTGATTAGCTAGCACAATTTAGAGTTAATTGCCAAGAAGTTAATTTTTGATAATTAAAGAGATTAATGGAGCGTTAATTACCTTAGAGAACAGCTAAATTAATTTCGAATTGTATTAGAAATCAGTTGAATAACTCTAATTTTATATTAAGTTTTGAATATAGTTTTAAATAATTTAAGAATTAAAAACATAATTCAATATTAATGTAATCTATAGTTTTGAAAGATTTTAAGCCAATTATGGAATTGTTAATATAAAAAGTGTGATAATAAAAAAACAATAAATAAGAAGTAATGGCGAATAAAGAGCTTTTCTATTGATTAAAAGCCAAATAATTATTTAAATAATAGCTATGTCGAAGTGTATTAAGCCGCGTAATTGGTGAACGCACACGCAAGGACAGAGGCAGAATAAGTGCTACAATTGCTTCCAAAAGTAGCCGTTTCAAAAATTCCGCGAATTTACTATTACACTTTTTTGTCTACTATCTATACTGTTAAAGTGTTTTAATATTAAAGTTTTATATACTTTGCTTTAAAATCAGTCCGATACATTTAACAGATTGTTTACAAATGCCATTATTCATATTAAATTGCAATTTATTAAATGGTAATTCACGCTTTTAGAAAATATATAAAATTAATAGTTTTTATCTTAACTGTGCACAAAAAATTTAACTAGAGTTTATTAATTTTGTAAAATTTGTATATCAAAAATAAAATTATTATACATATTTAAAAATTAATAAAACAATTGTATATTATTTTATAAATTAAATATATTTAAATTTAACAAAATATTTTACCAGCCTATTCTATTTTACACAAGAATCTCTACGTTCTGTTGTCATATTTAAAAAATAAAAATTGCATTAATTCTATTTTATTCATTATATTGTTATTTTTTTAGCAAATAAAAGAAAGTTATCATTTCAAAACAAATTTAAAATTATAGATTTCAATGAAATAATTATAAAATTTATATAAATGCATAATTAAACTATATTTCTAATAATAATGAAAACAAATTATTTTACTAAAATAATGAAGAGCAGTAGAATATTGGAAACAATTTATAATTGTCATATAGCTAAAAATACAGTACAATTTGTAATATCCTAATCAAAAAACGTACAATTCGTAATCAAAATTATTAAGCAAAACTTTTCCTTAATTAAATTTGGAAAATGATAATTTTTCTAAATTAAATTTAGGATGTGTGAATTATTTTTCTTAATTAAATTTAGTAAGATATATTTTTTGAAATCAAAATTTAGAGATAGTGTCACATTCTCGATAGACTGTATAAATCTACTGTATTTTTGCTTAAGGTGGCTCTTCATGCATTAGCATGTATTAGTTTGTTTAAACGCTAAAAATATAAGTTTTTATGCAAAATATATAATTTGTGTTAAATTCTTATAAGATAAATTAAGTAATTTTAACTTGGCATAATTTTGGCATTTTTGTCGATTTGTTGTTAGGACGCGTTCAAATCGATTATAAAAAACCAAGTTGAATTAATAATAATTTATTGAGTATCTTTCGTTTTCTCTTTGACCTAAATTATGCTACTCTTCTTCTATTTCTGCTCTGAGCCGCCTGACTGTACTAGGCAAAACTATCTTGCTATTCTCTGATTATAAGAATATAAAATTTGCCAGTTTTATGTTTAATTTAGCTTGCTATTAAATAAAATTATATTTTTAGATACGCTACAATATTAAATTAAAACTATTTATTAAAAAAATTATATATTTATTGCAATTTTATTTTATCAATTCAAATACGATTTTAGCAAAAAAAACGCCAAAATAAAAATACATAAATTAATATATAAATTAAGTTTTAATTTAGATTTAAATTAATAATAAATTTTTTATTGTGCAATTTATCAGAGATATTTAAAAAGTGATTAAATTATAAAAGGATGATTAAATAAATTTATTACGTTTAAAAATTTATAAATTAATTTAATTAAATTTAAAATGTTAATAAAATGTATAAAAATTACAATGTTATAAAATTTATATTATTTCAAAATGCAAAAAGTATATTAATAATTATATATTAAAAGTAATTATTTTTATTAAAATTAGTTAAAGTTACTTTGGTAAAATTAAAAGTTTGAATAAAATAAAAATTTTAAAAATTTATGTTTTATAATAAAACAGTAATTTAAAATTTTTATAATAATTATTTAATCAAAATTAAATTAAATAGTAAAATTGGCTTAGATCCCCAGAGTAAATTTAAATTTACATTGTTTTTCTACATTTAAAATTGTTTAGAAAAAATATGATCTTTTAATTTAAAATTTAAATTTTTTTATTCAACAATTTTAATTTATTATTTTAATTTATTTGTAATAAACTTAAACAATTAAAAATTAATTTATAATTATTAATTACATTTATTAATTCAAAATTAAATCTATCTCAAAAAAAATTGCAACCCAATTGTGAAGTAAACTTTTGGTTTTAATTTCGATGCATTTGTCAAAAAACGCTATAAGATTATAATTTAATTGAAATCGGAAAAACACTCTGGCCATTCATTGACGGCATAGCACAACCACTAAAATATGTGCGCATTTTTATTGTTTGGATAAAACATAACGACATTGAGATAAAAAATTTCAACGCTTTTCATATTTCTACTAAAATATTTTAAAATTTGTTAACGATTAAAATTTTTTTATCAACAAGAGTTTAGAAGTTATGATACATTTTACATAATTTGACCGCCAATGACATCCGTCAGCAATATTTAGTTTTTATTTTGTTTTCAATTCTATTGTTTTAAAAACAAGAAGTTAAATAATAAATATAAATATGATTAAAATGGAATAATATTAAAATCTGATTATATTTTTTGTCCATATTAAAATTACATTTTTAAAGTTTTTGTTAAACAAAACTGTAAATAATAAATAAATAGTTTATTTATATGAACAAAATACAGCGTCTTTAATATAGAGCAACTTTTTTAAATTGCACGTTATTTTTCTTAATGATTACAAATAAAATATATTATACCTATAATTTTATTTATAAATATTTGATATTTTGTTGGTTTAAAAATTTAAATCAATTGTTTTGCTAATTATGGCAACAATAAAGACTAAATATTTGATAAAGGAACTTGTCTAGATTGTACAGTTCTGGTACACTTACGGTATAGACTCTACTGTAACACTTAGAGCATACCATGCTAAATTTAATAAACACATAATATTTGCGACCAGCAACAATCAAATAGGAAAAAAATTAATATTTATTTATTTATATTTATTTATTCTTTCATTTAAAATTAGTTAAGATATTTTTTAAGTAACCAGATTAACAAAACAAATCTTTTTAAGAAAATGTTTAAACATTAGAAATTTTTTAATTGACTAGATTAATAAAATATGACTTTTTAAAAACTTCAAAAAATGCAAAAAATCGGTTTAAAATTTTTCATTTAATAAAATTAATATGTTATGGCCAATTTATAAACATTTTTCAATAAATTTATAAAACGACAAACATTTTTGTTTAAAATGCAATTTATTTGATTAAAATATTATTTGTAGTTTTGTTGTAATTAAAAAATTAAAAATCTTGTTCTATCTTGGACACGCTGTAGTTGAAAATTAATATTGGGAAGTGAGAGAATTCAAAATTTATATATTTTTAAGATTATTGTCTTTTCTTTTTTAATTTATATTGTTTTTTAAATTTATTATTGATTTAATTATAAAAATAATATATTATAATTTAATTAATTTAATAGATACTTAACGTTATTAACAATTATTATGTTATAATATCAAATTATATTTGATTACTTTTTACAAAATAATAAAAATTTTAAAAACTGAAAATTAAATTAAATTTAAAATATTTGTTTGCTTATTAATTAACATTTAATTAATACATGCAAAATTAAATATGTTAATGAAAAATGTACTGATAGTAAAAGTAAAATTGTTAAAATTAATCTCTTTCTGATTTTTAAAATTTAAATTTAATTCCTCAATTTTCGGTTTGCAAAAAGTTAATTTTCTTGATTTTTATCGGCCGGCAAATGTTTAGGTTTTTATTTAAATCAAAATTGGTGATAAATTCGATTTAAATCCAATTAATTTACTAAAATTAATAAAAATTTAATAAACACAAATAAATATGTGTAGTTTTAAATAGACAACACTTTATAATTTATTTTTAATTAAGTTTTTCAATTTAAATAAATATATATTTAAACGTTTAAAATTAAAATTATAACTTTATCGTTCTCAAATATTATATATATTTGTTTTTTAATATATATTAATATATTATAATATACTTACAATTAGTTAAGCAATTTATATATTAAAAATAAAGTTATAAATATAAAAATGGATTTTATTTGTTAATTAATAATTAAAATAATATTAACAAGTAGTTTCTATTTATTAATTAAATTTATTATATTTTATTAAATAAATTATAAATGAAAAAAAAACATATAAAATAATTTCAATATCAATTGCTGTTTTGAAAACATTTGTTATTTAATTTAATAAATAACAAAATCAAAATATTTTAATAAAAAATAAAAAATATATTTAATTTTAAAATTTTTTACAAATGTCATAATAAATTATTTGCATATTGCAATTGTAAATAATAAATAAATTACAATATAGGGTGTTGCAACAAATGTTTTTATCCATAAAGCATTTGTAAAAAATTGGTACAAAAACTTTATTATTATCTAATTTTTGAGATATTTTATTTTCCAAAATATTTATTTTTATACTTGGTCTACTTAATATGAGCTATACCTTAACGTGTCCTTTGGATATTGTATTACAGGAAAAATTATCTCAAAATTAAGAGTTAAATTATAATTGTAAATGTTTACAAAGTCTAGCAAAACTTAAATAGTAATGTCAATAGCTGCAGGGTTAAAAAAATTAGTTGCAACACCTTATATAATTAGACAAAACAAAAATATTTATTATTGCTTATTATTACATTAATATAGCATTATTTTAATTAAAAGCTTTTAATTTTCTTTTTATTATTATTTAACAAAATATAGTGAGGCGAAGCAGAACTCATCACAAAATAAATTTAAACTTTATTTACAATTACTTGTATTCCACAGTCAGCGCTCACTCATATCTCTAAACTGTACTTGTTTATTAGCAACTCTTAGCGCTATTCATATCTTTAAACTGTACTTGTTTAGATCACGCTAATGACTCTGAACAGTACATACACTATATCTCAATGTATTCT
>JAQFXP010001920.1:0-17040 GCA_034693685.1 Belba bartosi
GTCCTCTACACCCGAACCTAACGGACACTTCATATTTGGTATATCGAGCGGCACAGGGAGGAGGAACGCACACGACAGTGTTAACAACCCTCCCATTTGGGATCAACCCGTTTATGGACCGATTGTCATAAGAGAGAACATGGATGTGGGCCGGAAAGTGATATCAATCAAAGCCCAGTCAGGCATTCGGGACAACCCAACTGTGTTTTACTCTCTAGTGAGAGGCGTAACAGAACAGACTAACAAAAGGAACAGTTTTTACTTAAGTCAAAGAGTTGATAATGACATGACTTGGGCCGACATTTTTGTTAATTATCCACTCGATTACGAAACAACTGAACTATACAACCTAACTGTGCGCGTTCAGAACAACGCTAATCAACAGCTGGCCTCTGACGCAACCGTTTATATAATTCTAGAAGACGTAAACGACGAGATGCCGCTATTCATTGAACAGGAAGAGGTGACTGTGTTAGAAGGCATGCCTCCCGGCACTAGAGTAACTCAAGTACAGATCATCGATAGGGACGGCACGTATCCCAACAACAAAGTCTATTACGGAATCCAATCAAAGGACGGAAGCGATAAATACTTTTCCATAGATCGCGAAACCGGAGAAATATATACGAAAACTGAGTTCGATAGAGAAGAGAGACAGGCCTACGCTCTACTGGTGCGCGCAGAGGATGGAGGGCCGTCGGACAGGCCTAACATGAAACCCAGACAACCTAATTCTGGTTCGATTTGATTGATTTGTTATGAGTTTAATATTAATATTGTTTTAAACATAATTTAGTGACGAAATGCATCCGAATTGGGATCAGAGACGCGAACGACAATCCGCCCTATTTTGGCCAACAGTTATATGAGGCTGAGGTTAATGAAGACGAAGACATTGGACACACAGTCATCACTATCACCGCCGAAGACAGAGACGAGTGTAAGTCAAAGATAATTAGTGATAATTAAATGCAGTTTTCAATTCTTAAAACCTGCTTAGCGTCAAAACTGTGTTACGAAATCAGCCGGGGCAATATGGGCGGCGCCTTTGCTGTTAAGAACGAGACCGGAGCCATATATGTGGCCGGGCCTCTCGATTATGAACAGCGAAAAGAGGTAATGTGTTTGAGATTATAAGCAGCGCTTTAGGAGATCGACAGATCAGGGCAGAATTTTTTTAATGTTTTAAATAAAAACTAAAATGTCCTAACTAAAAACTTTCTATATAATTATGATAAAATTAACTAAATTTACAAGATTTACCGGATTAAGCACCATTTTACAAAAAAAAAAATATTATTTTGGTCAAAAAACTTAAAAAATTTGATAGCTGCTCTCGGCGGCTGGCAAAATGTCAAAGGAGTAAACTTTTTACAGATGAATATTCAGGGGATTTTGACATGATTCCATTTTCTGAACCCCTAATTATAAATAAATGTTATATTTGTTTATATTTGGCGTTTAAATCGACTGTCAGTTGTAGTGAAAGAGTTTTTCAAATCGACTATTTATTA
Organism: Belba bartosi; assembly: GCA_034693685.1. Taxonomy (NCBI): domain Eukaryota; kingdom Metazoa; phylum Arthropoda; class Arachnida; order Sarcoptiformes; family Damaeidae; genus Belba; species Belba bartosi. The sequence goes on from JAQFXP010001920.1 coordinate 1,515, forward strand.
CAGTATAAGCTCCGATTGGTTGCGTCCGACAACTTAAATGAGAACTACACAACAGTTATCATTCATATAAAAGACGTGAACGACAATCCGCCCATGTTTGATTATCCGAACTACGAGACCCAGATCACTGAAGAGGACAAAAGAGATTTGCCAAAACGGATTTTACAGGTCAATGCTATTCGACATGTTTGCACTGAAAATTTAACTTATTTTCGATTTTAATTTGATTTTTTAATTTAAATCTTAAGTTGTTTTTTGTTTGTATTTTTGTTGACCCGAATTTCCGTTCCGTCACATACAGTACATTTAAACCTCATCACTTAAAACACTTTATGTGAAAATCACACCAAAGTTAGGATTAGTGTGGAAGACATTAATGATGACAGTGTCAAGTTTGGACAAGCGTCAAGGTTTGGCTAAGATTGTCCAGGGTAAAATTTTATAAAATTAGTATATATTTTAGGAACCCCTATTTGCATTTTAAAAATAAAGGTGAAAAATGTGTTTATCCAGGACAAAATTTTTTTAAAAGTTGTCCATCCTAATTAGACTCTAAAGTTCGATCTGAGCTCAAACGAGACCATAATTTTTGAATGAAACTAAGTAGATCTTTTGAAAAGCATTTTATAGATATTGTTCCCTAAAAGTCCGATCGATTCAATGTTATTCACAAAGATAAAATTAACTTTCATTTTATCTTTTGTTTCTAATCACTTGATATTAACTTCAGTTCTATGTCTATCGCTATTTGTATTTCTGTTTCGAACTACTGTTTGAGAACTTTATTATTAACCAAATAATCGAATAATTAGGTGACGGCCACAGACGGCGATCGGGATCGTCCGCAACGAATCATTTACTTTATTACAGGTCAGGGCATCGATGAAGACGAGCCGACGAATAGCAAGTTTGCCATTAATACAACAACCGGAGAGATATATGTTTTGCATCCACTGGATCGGGATCTGCCTACTGGACGCCCGCAATGGCGGTTCACAGTGTTTGCTGAGGACGAGGGCGGCAATGGATTAATCGGTTATGCGGATGTGTTGGTGAACCTGAAGGACATCAATGATAACGCGCCGTTCTTTCCATACGATCTATATACGGGCTATGTGACTGAAAACGGAACGGCAGGTATGACTGTACTAACAATGACGGCCACCGACTACGACGACCCGAGCGAAGGAGATAACGCAGAACTCAAGTACTCTATCGAAAAGAATTGGTGGAATAAAAATGGGGACAAAATCTTCACTATAGATGAAGATACGGGAGTCATCTCTACTGCTGTTTGTTGTCTAAGCAGTGAAAGGTATTCGGACTATACTATCAAAGTGGTGGCGATGGACGGGGGAGGTCTCAAAGGCTACGGATGGGCTACCATAAGCATCAAACACATCAATGATATGCGGCCGGAGTTCACCAAAAAGGAGTGGTTCGTAGAGGTGAACGAGACTGAAGGGCACGGACTGTCGGAAGTGCCCATTTTGGTGGTGTCTGTTAAAAACGAGAATCTATTCGATACCAATCGGCTTAGTTATAAAGTGATTGACAATGCGTTCGGTTCAGACAAGTTCATAATGGTTACCAACTTAGACGGCACCGGATCTCTCAAAGTGGCCAAACCTCTCGATTACGACGATTTGCAGCAGAGGTTCGGCTTTAATATTACGATATCGGTCGGTGACAACGGCAGAGAGTCGATAGATACCTATCCCGTCGACTATGCGAATGTCAGTGTTAGGTATGGGTTGAATGAGTTATCAATTTATTGTTTAAAATAAATGTTTAATTGATTTATATTTAATCCAAAGATTACGAGATATTAATGACAACAAAATTGAGTTTAAAGAGACGAACATTGAGGTGACTGTCCTCGAAGACTCGAGCGAAGGCACGAGTTTGGCCACATTTTTGGCTACCGATGCAGATCAGACCAGAAAGTTTCGCGTCTCGTATCAAATCGATAGTACTTCCGATACGGACCAGCAATTCAATATTGATCCAAACGGTGTGGTTAGGATCCAACGTATGCTCGATAGGGAACAAACGCCTCGACATCAGCTCAAGATTCTTGCGGTTGACGATGGCGTACCTCCTCGTACTGCAACGGCAACTCTCACTGTAGTGGTCGGGGATATCAATGACAACGCGCCTCGATTTCTGAAAGACTACAGGCCTGTCATCTTTGAACACAGCTCTCCCGGAATAGTTGAAGAGATATTAGTCACTGATGATGACGATTACTTCAAAGGCAATGGTCAGACGTTTTCGCTCCAAATAGATCCGAACGCTCCGGACCTAATCCGCAGTTCCTTTGACGTCCAATACCAACCTAAGGGCGAAAATAGCGACGGAATGGCTATCATTCGGTCGAAGAAGGAGTTCGATAGAGAGATAGAAAAAGAATATTTGGTTCCGATTATTATCAAAGATAGCGGTTATCCATCAATAACCGGAACGAGTACTTTGACTGTAACTATCGGTGATGTAAATGACAACCGTATGCACTCGGGAAGCAAAAACATATTTGTCTATAACTTCAAGGGTCAGTCTCCGGCCACACAAATCGGCAGAGTTCACGTTGAGGACTTGGATGACTGGGACTTACCGGACAAGACGTTCTTCTGGGAGGGAAACACTGCTCATCCGTTGTTCGATCTAAACTCCAACGACGGGATGATTACAATGAAAAACGTGTCGAACGGAGAGTATGTCTTGAAGTTCATAGTATACGACCGGAAATTTACTCAAGAGGTTACGGCAAATGTGACTGTAGTCGTGCGAGAGATCACCGAAGAGGCCGTTTACAACTCGGGCTCTATTCGCGTGGCCGGCATCACAGCCGAAGACTTTATCCGCGTCTGGAACTACGCTGAACAACGACAGGTGCCCTCTATGTACGACGAGTTCAAAGACGTGTTGGCCCGGGTGTTGATGGTTGACAAAGAGAATTTGGATGTGTTTAGTGTCATCACAAAACAGGAAAGACCGCCGATAACGGACATCAGATTTGCGGCGCACGTCTCAACCTACCGGAAGTCTATCTACTTGGACAGCGCCGTTAGTTTGAACCGAACAGTTTTCAGACTCAACATAACGTCAGTCGGAATCGACGAATGCTGTGATGAGAACATCAACTGTGAAAGCAGTTGTACTAATGTTCTGGAGATTAATCCGCAACCGATAGTTGTGAACGCGAACCGAACCTCATTTGTCGGCATTAATGTGTGGGTTCGGCCAAAGTATCCATAAATTATTTAATATTTATTGCAAATAATTAAATTTTTTAATGCACATTTAATAATAAATATTATAAACCTATTTTAAATTTATTTTAATTGATCATGATAACTTTTTAAAACATTTAAACTTTTTCTATTTAATTTAGCAAAAATTAATCAGCACAAATATTATGCAAAACTAGTTTGGTTATAAAATTGTCTTGAACACTTTTGTTCAAAACAAATTGACAAAAACTAAAATTACTTTAATTACTACAAATTAAAATAAGAATTTATTCAGAATAAAGTTGATTAATCAAGTTTATAAATTATTTTGATAATAAAACTTTTTAAACAGTTTCAATAAAATAAACCATTTAATATTTTAAAAATAAATTTACAACTTAAAAGATTTACTGATATTATTGAAAACTTTAGTACTTTTGATAAATATTTGCTAATAAAGTAAGAGCACAACTGTTAAAAAGTTAAAATTTATTATTAAAATATTTTAAAAACAAAGATAAATGATGTAAAAGAAAAGTCGAAAATAATTTTAATGTTTGTTATATGATTTATTTGTTTTATTAGTTTATTATTTTGTCTTATTTTAAACTATACAATTTCTAATTATTAAATAATTTTAAATATTTTAAAAATTATATTGTTTCAAATATTTATATCCAGTATTTAATATATGCATATAAAATTTATCTAATGTTATAAATTAATAAATATAATCTAGAATAATTAGCAATTCTGTAATAATATCAATTCTGTAATATGAAACAATTAATTCTAACGGATAACAGAATCACAAGTTCTCCAAGAACCTTTTGGTAAAGTCTCTGTTAAAATGTCATTGATACATTTATTATATTTATCCATGTGCTTTTTTATTAAATTAATAAACGATTCAAGGCCTTTTATAATATTATCCCTGCACTTATCCGTAGTTAGTTTGTTACTTGTTTCAATTAATGTTTTAGCTTCGTCACCAATTTCAATTATGCATGTACGAAAATGAGCTATAAATTCGTATGCGGTTGCATTTATGCATTTTGTGGAATTTTCTAAAGTTTATTTTTAAATTAAAAATATTTATTTAAACTACAATTTATACTAAAACTTACGTTAATATTTATTTAAACAAGTAAATCTAAATAATTAAATATAATTACCACAAAACACATGAGGCAATGATATGGAAATTTATTGGTTTTTCTTTGTTAAATCTTTGGTTGAGATAACCAGGGTGACATAAATAATGCAAATCAAGCTTAATATGTACTTTATTTTAAACATATTAATATTTATATATTATATAATATTATTTATATAATTAATTGATTTTAATACTATTAATTTAAATATAAAATACAGATTGGTTAAAAAACATTTTAGTTTGTTACATTTATAATAAACTCTATTTTATTTGTCCAGTTGACAAAAGTAATTTTTGTTTTTTAACTAGTTTGTTATTGAAACGCTGTCCAAATGTTTACAGATTGTAATTATCAATTGTAGTGCAAAAACATTAGAAAAAATTTACATTTATTTTAAGAGTATTCTTATTTTATTTAAACAGATTAATTTATACTAAAATATCAAATTTATTTTTTCCTTATTACAATGCTATAAAATCAAAAATTTAATTAATTTTAATTAAATTTTATTTTTACACTAAGCAAAGGCAGAGCAAAATTTCAGGAGTCGAGAAAGGAAGATCAGGCAAAAATCTTTACTAATTTTGAAAATTATTATTTATCCCCTTTAACATTTGATACCTGAAAACGCATCTCTTAAACAATCAGCGGCCGGCATACTTTTTAAGTTTTTTTTTAAACTAAAATTAGAAACTTTTGCTTAAATTAATGTTAAATTTGGTTTAAATTTAATTAAATTAAATAAAATTTTATAATAAATAAATAAGAGTTTTCAGCTTTTTTGGAAAATTTTCCCCTGATACATATACAAAATCTATACAGTATGATAAAAAATAATTTTGCATGCTGTAGTAATACTATATTAGCAAACTTTATTAATTAAAACATTTATTATACATAAATAATAGGATTACAAGTTTTCAAGACGCCTCTTTTCCCACCAATTTCTTTATAAAAGCTATCAAAACATTTATTATATTTATCCATGTTCTTTTCTATCAATTTAATAAACGACTCAAAACCGTTTATCATATTAACCACGCACTTTTCCGCTGTTAGTTTGTTGCTCGATTCAATTAATGTTTTAACTTCTGAACCAATTTCAATTATGCATGTACGAAATTTAGTCATATATTCATATGCAGTGGCATTTGTGCATTTTGTGGAATTTTCTAAAGTTTAGTTTTAAATTAATAATTAGTTTAGCTTTAACATGTATAAATTATAAATTTGTTTATAAAAAATTAATTAAAATAAATTTTTTTGGATATATTAAAATATTATATAAATTAAATTAAAACTTTTATTTAAAACAACAATATAAATCATACGTTTATATTTATTTGAACATTTAAATATAAATAATTAATAACAATAATAATAATAATAGTATATCTATAAAAAATGCATTTTTAACTTTAAATTTTTACAATAAATTTAATATTTATATTTGTAAGATAAATATATTAATTAAATTTAAAATTGTATTTTTAATAATTAAATTAAATTACCACAAAATACGTGAGAAAGAGATTTTCGGGCTTGCTTATTTTCCTCGTTTAATTCTTCGGCTGAGATTACCATGGCAATATAAATAGTGCAAATCACACTTAAAATGCAGTTAATTTTAAACATTGTAATATTTACTAATTATAAATGTAATTAATTTTTTAAAACTAAAAACTTAAATATAAAATACAAATTAAATTTAAAAACTATTAGTTTGTTATATTTATATAAAAATCCACAAATCCATAATATATAAAAATATTTGTATTATTTGTACAGTTGATAAAATTATTTTTAATTTATTTAAACAGATTAATCTAAAATAAACATTTAAATTTTAGTTATTATGTATTTTTTTTAAATTAAAAATTAAAAAAAAATTTATTTTTAAATTAAGTTAATAGTTGTTATTTCCTTTTTTTAAATACTAACATGTAAATTTAAATTGTGAATATTAAAAAAATTATATAATTAAAATTTTTTTATTACCTTGACAAAATTTTAATATAATATAAACGACTATTTACTGTTAAATTAATTTTAATGTATTTATATTTTGTTTGGAATTATCTTTGTCGATTTAATAAAAAATATTTAATTTTTGGTTTAATTTATTTATAAAAAATATTATTTAATACACATAAATGCTAACAAGCTAATATTACAGTAAGTATCGCTCTCAATTGTGTCAAAAATCTAAAATCAAAATTTATATAATTATTATTACTAATTAACTTAAAACAAAACTTAACTAAAATTTAAAAATAATCTAACTTTGGTTTTGCGCTTCGGTTTTTATTTTGTTTTAATTAAAAGCATAAAAGCATAAAATTATAATTTTATTAATGTTTTCAATTTAAATATTTAAAAACTAATACATTTACATTGTTTTTAATATTAAGAAAATTAATAAACAAACACAACATTTATTAAATATTACAGGCTAATATAATAAATATTAATTTTTAATTTAATATAAATATATTGTAATTATTTAAAAATGAGTAACATTAGGATTACAAGTTCTCAAAGCGCCTTTCGGTGTATCAATTTCATTTAAAATGTTATTGAAACATTTATTAAATTTATCCGCCGCCAATTTTTCTATCACGTTGAAAAGCGGCTCAATACCGCTTACAATATTAGCCATGCACTTTTCCGTTGTTAGTTTGTTGCTTGATTCAATTAATGTCTTTGCTTCTGAACAAATAGCAATTACGCATGTACGAAATTTAGCCATATATTCGTGTGCGGTTGCATTCGTGCACTTTGTGGAATTTGCTAAAATTTATTATTATTAAGCATAAATTAATTAATTTATTTTCATTTAAAATAATAATATATATTTTTTATTTAAACAACAATTTAAACTAAAACTAACGTTATTATTTATTTTAATAAGTTAAATACATAAAATATATTTTATAAGACTTAATTTTACTATTTAAATTTTTAAGTAACAGTAAGTTTTATATCGTTTTACTGCATCGTTGTTAGATACACCTTTATAAAACTTACTATATATCAGGGTTTATGAAGGGAATCATAAGCGAAAAATTCCCCCAATTTTAAAGATTTGAATTTATTTCCTCCCTCCCCCTAGCATTTGGTCCGCGAAAAGGTACCCCCTTTGTGGCCGGGAAATTTTTTGGTTTTTTGGGCCAAAATTAAGAAATTTTCCTTAAATTAAAGCTAAATCAAGTTTAAATCTAGTTAAATTAACTAAATTTAATTTAAATCTATTTAAATTAGGCAAAATTTCATCATAAATTTCTTGGTTTTTAACGTTTTTGGAAATATCCCTTCCCTGATTCCCCCTGGATTGGCCGACTTTCTCGATCCCTGCTATATATAATTTATTAATGTTTATTTTTTATACTGAACAAATTTATTAATCTAACAATTTTAAAAATAAATACCGCAAAACACTTGAGAATAAGATCTTTTGACTCGATTCTTTTCATCTTCACTTGAAAATACCAAGGTCACATAAATAATACAAAGTAAACTTAAAATGTATTTTACTTTAAACATTTTGATAATTTTTGTATAAGTAATTTCTTCTTTGAAATAAATATTTTAAATATAAAATACGCTTTAGTTATAAAAAATATTAGTTTTTTAATTTTATACAAAACTCTAACTTATTTGTTCAGTTGATAAAATTATTTTTATTTTATTTAAACAAACTAATACAAAGCAAATTAACAAATTTAATTAATTTATCACATAATAATTTTTTATAATTAATATAATTCTTGCAGTGAACTAAGAAAAACCTCTACTTAAACTTGTTATTCCTGTTTGCTAACTTTAGAAAACAATAACTAATAATTAATAATATACAATAAATTATTACTACTAATAACAAACTTGTATATTTAATTTGCTTATATTAATATATACGAGAAAGTTTGTCGTTTTAAATAAAAATTTGACTATAATTATTGTTACCTTGAAACTAAATTTAATACCAGAGATCGATAAGGGGGGAATTAGGCAAAAATCCCTCTTGATTTTGAACATTTGGATATTTCTCCTTAGAATTTGGTCAGAGAAAAGGTACCCCCCACAACGTTTTGCCTCCGGCGGCCGGAATTTTTTTGGGTTTTTGCCCTAAATTAAGAAATTTTCCCTAAATTAATGCTAAATTCGGTTTAAATCCACTTAATTTAACTAAATTCAGTTTAACTCCGGTTAAATTAGGCAAAATTTTATTATAAATATATAGATTTTTTAAGTTTTTTTGGAAAAAACCCCTCCATGATTCCCCTTTAGGTTTTTGGTTAAAATTTTGAGAAAAATCCCTCCCCTGATCTCCCTGGATGGGCCGATCTTCTCGATCTCTGTTTAAGACTTATTATTAATAATCTATTAATGTAGCTGTATCAAAAAGTATTTTAAAACAAATTTTACTGATTCAATATAAAATGTTTTGCTCTTTGTTTAAATTTTAAAAATAATAATGTAATGCATTTAAATGTTAAATATATTGTTGCGCAAGATAAACAATTATGTTAAAATAGATATAATTTTTTATACTATTAATAAAAAATTTTAAGAATTAGAAACATTTTATTTAATTAAATTATTTATTATTAAAATAATATTTAATTTGTAAATTATCCCAATAATAAAATATGAAAAAATAATATAAAATAAAAATGTATAATTAATTGTAATATGCTAGCTTTGCTATAACTTGTAAATAACTTAAAGCAATGTTTACAGTACAATTAAAATAAGTGCAAATTAAGCTAAAAATTTATTTTATTTTATTCGAACAAATACAAAAGTAAATTATTTTTAATAATTATGCCTGTTTATTTAATATTATTTGTGCACAAATATAGTATTCATTTATACAAATGTTAATTTTTAACATTATAGTAAATTACATAAACTGTAACATTAAATATATTTTTACATATTATTAAATACAAACTATTATCAAGTTTTTAAAAATGAGTTATTTGAGAAATGTGTGCATGAGACATTCGAATAGCTAATATACAGTGAAAAAACATGATTCATTTGAATGTCGTCTTGTTACATTCTGTACATTATGAAAGTATTCAAATTATTTTAAACGGATTCAATTATTAATGATTGTAATCAATAAAATAGCATTAGTTTTGATATTAATAATTGAAAACAATTATCAAATTTCAGACAAATATTTTAAGAATAAATTATTGTCTTTATTATGACTACAATATTCTAACCAATGATGAAGTGGTTATATGATTCACAAAAAAATTGTATTTTGATATACAATTAAATTGAAAAAAATAAAGTTTTTATCGACAGTATTTAAAATAATATTAAAATATATTTTGTTAACTAATACTTTGAATTTGTGTAAAATTTTACAAAATTACATTTAAACTAAAGTATGATAGTTTATAGACCAAATACTGAACAAATTACTTACAACATGGACAATACACACGTTTGTGAAATAAAAATTATTTAAATAATTAACTATTAACTAATTAACTACATTCTGCATTTATTTTTAACTAGAACACTTTCCGTTATACATCAAGATTTCTAAATCAATGGATGATCTTGCTAAATGCCTGGCGTTTATTTAATTATATTTACAAATTGTTTGAGGATTATAGTGAAGCTAATAAATACTATAATGAAAATGATATTAATTTTTGCATAATTACAATAATGGCATTGATTAGTCCGCCATTTGTCTGCGCTTTCTATAATATCGGAGACTCTATGGTTAAGAACAAAGGTTTTAATGCAAAGCATGTCTTCATTGGTTTAATTAATGCTCTTCTCTTATATGTTTGGCAAATAATAAGGTTTGTAATAAAAATTAAAACAAACATACTATTTTTAAAAAGCAAATTGAAAATGTATTTTAGATATATTATATTTAATTTTTTATATGTATCAAGATAACATTTTGAATTATATAAAAAGCTGATATGTTTAATTTACATTTAATTTTTAAAAAATATTTTTTAAAAACGTTTATTATAAAATTGATAGATATGTCCAAGTTTTATATTTTGCAACCAAGCGTATTTGTCAATTGGAGCACAGTCGGGATGAGCTAGAACAAACTGCAATAAAAATAAAAAATGTTGAAGTTTTGGAATTTTTTGAAAATTTTTTCGCCGGCTTTTTGCAAATATTTTTACAGACCTATATAATTGCACAGGATTATTTTAAAAATGAACATCTTGGATCAAAATTTTGTAAATATAATTAAATAAAAATTACAGATTTAAAAACTGTTAAAACAACTTTTTACAGCAATCGGCCAATTAATTGCGTCTGGATTTTGCATACTATCTATGATGATAGCCGTCCGAAGACGAGATGACGGAAAGCTTAGCCAAATTTTATCACTAATTGGATGGTTTTCTATGTTTATATCAAGAATAATACTATTTGTTTTGACTGCAACAGTAATCGGAAAATACCTAGCAATTTTATGTTTAATCCATTCAATATGTGTCACTATTTGGGTCTATCGCATATCTATAGATACATTCGGGTCAGCCCAAGCAAACACATATAAGTGGAAGGGCTGTTCACGTATAGTGTTACTCAGTTTAGTATTTTTATTGTTTGGCATTCCATCACTATTGCTTTGGCCAGTTATGTTTGAGCTTAGAAAGCGGTTTTATAAATTCTTATTGTTCACCACTCTAGAAAATATTATCTTGCTTTTAATTTGGCTGTATTTTTATACAACTAGTTCGCTCTATCCGCCCCAGTTTGTCAATTCAAACATGTTTATTGTTCTAATCTCAATTGTACTTTTATTCACTTTACTTGCTAATTTTTTCCTAACATGCTATAATTGCTGGAAACCCACGCTAACTGAACATGTTGTTTTGTTTGATATGATGCAGGCGACTGATGAGGCAAATTTTGGAATTTATTTTCAATTCTGTAAAATTGTGTTTAATTTGCGTAATTCGAATGAATTTAATCGCGAATTGACTGATATTCGCAGCATTCGTTTTAATTAATTTGTTAATTTCTAATTATGCATTAAATATATATTTTTTACTTATCTAGAGTTTGTAGCAATTGTTGGGTTTAGACTATTATATTTATTCAGTGTTAATTAAAGGATTATGCTATATTATTTAATTGCTCATATTAATTTAATTATTATTGCAATTGTTTTGTAACTTTTTAGTTAAATAATTAAATACTTAAATATATGCATTGCTTAATTTTTATTACAAATAATCTATAACAATTTTAATTAGCAAAATTTAAAATATAATATTTTTGATTTTTTTATTAAAATTATTTTAATTTTTTATTTATATATTATAATGCGATCTAATATATTGCATACGCAAATAAACAAAAATTTTCTATATTTGTATATAAATTAATAAAAATAATTTTACAAACTTTAGTTGACATAGTAATTTTAATTATTTTATATTTTTATAATTAAGATGTTTGTAATTTTTAAACAAAAAAATAAAATAAAATAAATATATTATATTATTTTTTAGTAAATAAAATTTAAAATAAATATAAAGTTATAAAATTTTCATTATAATCATTGATTTTTTAAGTGTATTGCGTGTTTAGTATATATTATAGTAAATATAATATAATTTCAAAAAATAATATGATTAATTTAATTTTACGTAAATATTATAATTCTACAAAATGAATCAAATTATTTAGCCATTAAAACTAAAATAGTATAACAAACTTTTAACAAATCAAAATTTAAATTCAATTATCAAACAATAAAACACAAAAAATTTATTTTCTAAAACAATTTATTTGCAAATAACTTGTTTAAAGAAATTTTAAAATATACTAATACGACAACAACAAAATTAGACCAAATTTTGAAAATTTTATTTTACTCTTTTAAATTAAAATAACTTGTAATAATTTATTTTTATAAAATACTTTATTTAAATAAATTACATTTTATTAAAATTAAGTTTAAATTAATTTTAAATTAGGCTAAAACTTGATAACTACAAAAATAGCAAAAAGCACTTGAAATTTTATTTTATAACAATTTGAAAATAATTAATCATTTTAATTATAAAAATTTTTAAATTTACTCTGGTCAAATTAAATAATCTAAAAATAAACAGAGAATAGTAAAAATTACTTTATTACCACGTCAAAATTTATTATATGCTACTCGCCAATTACTTTTGATTCATTTTGTAATGTTTAAACAATAACATTGTAATAAATAGATTTATTCTCTATTATTCGTAAAAATATTTTTGAATTATAAAAAATTCTTAAATGTATATTTATAAAATTGACTATATTGAAAAAATTATTTAATTTTTTTAATTTGTAAAAAAGTAAAGTGTTTTGTACAAATATCTTTTAGTTATTTATATAAATATTTTTATATTATTAATAATTTAATATTATTTTGATTTTTAGATTATAAAATTTATTTAATTATTAATTAATTTTATAAATAATTTTTAAAATAAAAAATATATGAAAATAACAAGTATTATATTAAAAAATTTATTTAAAAATAAATAGTATAAATAGGTTAGTTAAAAAAATATCGTTAAATAAAATATATAAAATAATTTAATTTATCTCATTTTGAAACATTGATTCAAATAGAAAATATGCCAAAATTTAATTGCAAGCATATTTTACCAAAGAAATATCAAATTCCTTCAGCAGATAACCAATTGTATAAATTCGGGTTATGTCTGACATCGAAGTCTAAAGTCGAAAGACATTGGTTTTCAAATCCATTAATAATATCATTTGTTTTGTGGATATATTTATTCATGCAAATATTTCTACTAATAAATACTAATTATACAATAATTGTGGTGCTAGGTGATTTTTCATACTTTTTTGGTGAACTTGATTATTATTACAAAATTGGAGTTTTGGTTTGGACAGTAATGAACATAACTATACAATTGATATATTATTACAACTATTGGTTGGGTATTGAACCGACATTTCTGACTGTCTTTGAGATGATGTCCGGTTTGGTTACGCCGAACAGTATTGGACTCAATGACCGACAATCGGTTTATCGGTTTATGAAGACTTCGAAAACATTATTCAAAATAACGGAATTCATAACCACTCGAACCACACCATTGATGGGATTATTGTGTTTATATCCGTATATAATAAACACAACATTATTGGAGACAATACTCTTCGGTATTCCCAATACACTATTCCTCGGATTTGTTTCGTATTATAACTATGGCATCAGTTTATGGCAATTAAATTATTTTTATTTAATGTCTTATTATTTAAAACTCAAAATTCAGAATTTAAATAATTGGATAACAAAACGTAAAAATGTTTTAACTTCAATGCAAATTCAGAAAACGATTCAATCATTGAATGCGATATACGTTGAGATCGAAGAATATAATCGCAATTATTGGTCAAAATATCTTCTCTCGATTTGGCTATTCTTGGGCTCTGTTGTCGTCGACGGACTGTTTGGCATAATTTTTATACCACTCGATATAGTTCTTAAATTTATATTCATATATGTTGTGTCTCTTATGGCTATAATTCTAATGTTTGTTATATTCACGGCTTCGGCGATCACTTATAGAGTGAATAAATTCTATAAATTATTAAATCAATTAATGATTGTTTATTCAAAAAATTACAAACCGATTCAATTTATTAGTAATTCAAATAAAAATATAAGAATAAAATTAAAGGTATTTTTTATTATTAAAATTTTTTTTTAATTATTTAATTTATAAATTCAACAGTTAATGACATTTATCGAACGGTTGGGTCAATTGAGTTGTGGTTTCATGTGTTGGAAGTTATTTGTCTTTAATTACAGTAAATGTTATGAAGTATCTATAAAATAATAATTATTTTTAAAATTTATTTCAAAATTATTTTTTCTAATTTACAGATTATTGCTATTTTAACATTGTTATTTTTGAAATTAATCGAAATGAGCTATTAATTAAAATATTTGTAAAATAAACTCATTGTTTTGACCAAAAATAATTAATAAAATTAAAAATAATAATATTAAATTAATTAATATCAAATACAGAAATTTTAAAATAATAAATTTAATATTTGATTGATATTACAACGTTATTTATTTGTGAACATATAAAATATAATATATTTGATTATCTATTTTAAAAATAATATTTTAATTTGTTATTTATATATTATAATACCATATATTATATAGCATATGCAAATAAACAGCAACAAAAATTCTATATTTGTATATAAATTAATAAAAATATTATTTAATAAAAATAATTTAAACAAGTTTACTTGACATATTAATTTCAAATATTTAAATTTTTAATAAAGTTTAAAAAATAATAAATTTGATTAATTAAAATAAATTTAAAATTTAATTTTGTATTTATAAAAAATTTATGATTCTCATTTTTATAAAAACAAATAAAAAATGTAAATAATTTCTTAGTAAGTAACTTTAAAAATAAATATAAAACAATAAAATTTTTAATATAATTATTGATTTTTTAAGTACACTCGACTTCCGTTTTCATCCCTGTGTCGGGTCGGACAAATTGAGGGATAGAAACGGAATTGTGATAAAAATGGACTTTAATATTAAATATGTCTTAAATTATACAATACTTTTAATTATGCATTTATGCATAAAATAATTATCAATTTTTGGTTGTTTAAATGTATTATAACTACCGTAAACCCTTACAGTTCAGAACATGTTGATATACCCCAATATATAAAAAAACTTTAAAAAATTATGCTAAATTATAAATTCCAAATATTAGAACAACACAAAATTGAAAATATTTGATTAAAGTAACGTATTTTGTAATTAAAATTTTCCCGAATTATTACTTATTTATTGTTTGAAAGTTTTATAGAAAAGTTAATTGATATTAAATAATATTATAAATGAACTTTTAAAACAATAATTCGAAAAATAAATTATTGATAAAAATAATTTAATTAAATTATTAAGAAAATAGCATTCATTAAAATATAAATTAAATTAAAAAAAATTAAAATATTTTAATAGAAATAAAGCTAAAATATATGATAAAAACTCTAGATTAATTGATGAAGGTGACAACAAAGACGTTGAATTAGACAAAGTCAAACACTTTAAGA
>JAQFXP010001921.1:0-17037 GCA_034693685.1 Belba bartosi
TTCAACTTAATATGACCAAGCACATTTGAATAAATTGCGTTTAGGCTTGGGAGTTAATTTTGGCGACGGCTGTATATTTCGACATGCATCACTGATTTTAAAGCATTTTGCCAAAACATATTTGGCCAAAAACCTAGGAGTATCAAAGGAGGAGTTTTTACGATAGGTCATATTTAATTTAAATAGATTTAAACCGGATTTAAACTAAATTTAGTTAATTTAAATAAAAACTGAATTTAGCAAATATTTAGAGAAAATTGTTTAATTTTAGCTCAAAAACTCAATAAATTTGCCGACCGCCTTTTTCGGCGGGCATATTGTAAAAAAGAGTATCTTTTCGCCGACTAAATGCTGGGGTAATAAATGCCAATTTTTAAAATCAGAAAGGGAATTTTTCCTAATCCCTCTTCTAAATGTCTGAGCAAAAAGCATATATTTTTGTATTAAATGCATATTGGCGAGATGGATTTAGGCCAGATTAAGGGACAGGTAAAAAACATTTTAATTTAAATAAATATATATAAATCAGGTCTAATTGTATAGAAAAGAATAAATAATAAATTTTAAGCTTAATTAAATAGGTAATTTAATCTTTTTCAACCAACTCTTTATATAATCAAATGTATAAATAAAAACTACGCTTATAAATAATAATCAAGAATTTAAATCTAAATAATTCTGTAATTATCAGTTTAAATAATATTTTGGTTTATTTTTTCAAAGTTGTAAATATTAAATTAAAACTACAAAATGTCATCAAAGGGTATATTAATGTTAAACCAAGAGTTAATCTGAAATTAAAAAATTCTAGGATAGTCACTGATTATTGGAATAGATTATTGAATTCAATTTTGAATCAATAATTAGTTTAATGTTTTAGTTTTCATTGCATTCGAATCAAATCCAATCAATATTTAAAAATGAGCCGAAATTTTTGTTTTTTAATAATCAATTAGTGATTTATTTTGAAATATAAGCAATTAAAGTGTAGCGAAATATAAAGAACAAGTTGTAAATCAATTTTATAAATCGATATTTAGAGATATGTTTTAATTGTTTTTGGTCTTTCAATACACACAAAAAAATCAAAATTAAAAATTAATATTTGTACCAAAAATATGGCCCAATTTTCTTGTGCCTCACAAACATATCTAAATATTAAAAATTCATTAGATTTCAGAGTTTTAAGACTAGTATTCGGGAGAAAAATACTCTTAAAACTCTTTTTACGAGTATTTTATGTTTGCAAAGAAAAAAATCTTTTCCACCCATTTATTGCTGTAAAAAAAGTTTCTTATTTTACAGTTTTATTAGTGCAACGAATCATAACAAGTCTTTTATCAAGTTCTAAGCCCTCCTAAAAATGTTATTTTCCAAATAATAGTCAAATTATTTATTAATCTTCAAAATCGTTTCTTTCGTTTAAAGTTTTCATTAGAGAAAATCCTGTATTTAATGACTACTTGTTTTTGAATAAATTGTGAATTTTGAAAAACTTGAGCCGAAATTAACGTTTTTGCAAAAGTATCTCAATTTTTTAATTACATTTTTAATACAATTTTTTCCAAATTAATTATTGCTTTAAATGGAATTTATCGCAAATATTAACGAAGCCAAGTAAGTTTGCTTTATAATTATAATAAGAATGTTTTTTTTTGTGAAAAAACTTGAATTTTTAAGATATAGATTGATTAAGACATTAATTTTAAACATTAAAGCATTAAATTGTTGTAAAAATTCACCTTTTTTACATTCAAAATAAATGTAAAATATTTATTTTTAAATTTGAATAGCTTTTGTTTAAAATTTTAATACTAAATAATAAAAGTTTATTTATTTAGAACTATAGATATTTGATATTATATTTAGGATTTTGTTTTAGTTTATTGAATCAGTTTTATAGTAAAGTAGAAATAACTAAAAAAATTATTTTTATTTAAAATGTCATTCACTCTAATTACTAAATCGTTAAATTATTTTGTTTTAATAAATTCGATTAATTAGTAAACTTATTGTATAAAATTAAACTTGATATCAAATTTATTCCATAATATACACATAAATCAATTATTAAAAATTAAATAGCAGATAAATTGTTAACTGTATTTTAGAATAATTTCTTTTTAAATTTTATAAATAGCAATACTTTTGGACTTAATTAAATTAAAATTTGTTTTTTGATTAAATTAATTGCATATTTTAAATGTAAAACTTAATTATAAAGTAGAAAAATATTATCAAAATGCTTTTTAAATAAACTTAAAAATATATGTTTTTGTAGTTTATTAGCTTTGCTATGTAAACAGTTTGCACATAATTTTTTACATAGACAAAATAACGATATTGTAAAAATTTTAAGACATCAATAAATACAATATTTGGACAAGTGCATAAAATATGAAAATATATTCAAAAATTGATTGACACAGATAAGATTAAACTATCTTAAAAATATTAACGATTTTTATCCAAACCACAAAATTTACAAAAATTTTTTAAATATAATTACATTAAAATTATTAAAAATATTAATAATTTCTGAAATGACAAAAATTTGCAGGAACTAATTTAACTAAACAGATATCATTAATATAAATATGATTTTTAAAAATGTTATCATTAAATTAACATAAGATTTATTAATTATAGATTGATTTTCTAAATTATTAATCTAATAACTTGATATGTTTTTTATTCAAAAAATTAATTTTTAATTTTATTTATTTTTTGTCTTTTACTTGAATTAAATAATTATCAGATTTTAAATTAATTTACAGTTTTAATCAAATTAAACTATATTTATTATAAAAGTGAAAAAGTTAATTTTAATTAATCAGATAATCAAATTAACTTTTGGTATAATTTTATTCTTAAATTATAATTTTCAAACATTTAAGGCATGTTTTTGACGATTTATATTGCTATTGAAAAAGTGAATTACATTTTTATGTAAATATAATTCACTAAATTAGATGTTGTATAAGAATAAGCAATAATTAATTTGTTCAATAAATACGTTGAGTATACTTAAGAAAAATATAAAATATGAGATAAATTAATGAAATGGTTATCTTAAGTTTAAAAAAATTATGTTTTAATATTTTATCAAATATTTAATATACTAGATAAAATTTTGTCAAAATATTAATTATTAGATTAAAACAAAAATTATAGCAAAAACTATATATATAATAAAGTAATATCAGATATAATGAATCATAATTATTAATGATATAGCATAAGAATAGTTAATTTTAGATTAAATCATTTTAACACTTTCTAAATGAACTTTCAAACCTGAATCAATTGGTTAGTTAGAAATCACTTACAGTGAACGCCTAATCCATTTATTAGATTACTTTTTATATAAATGTTTGTATAACTGACTTATAGTACTGAAAACAAAACAAAAAACTGATCTTATCTTCAATAAAAACAATTGAGCAATAAAGACACAAAAATTAATCTAGCATAGCCTCTAGGTAGATTGTCAAAAAAATAAATGTTTTCAAGTTAATATATTCCTGAATTTTTCTCTATTAATCGTGAGGTGCGGTTGAATTTGGAATTGTTTTGCTTTTTATTTAAATTTTTAGATTTATTACTGAAACTCATATTCTCAAAAATAGCGCTCAATTAATCATTGAGTTATAAACATTTTTGATTAAATTAAACAAATTGATAAATATTTTTAAAAATTAAATTTATAAAATAAGAAATATTCTGAATTAAGAAAAATTTAACCAGTTACAAATATTTTCATAAAAATGCAAATATTTAACTCTAGCAACATTTTTAACAACAAAAAATTCGAATCAAAATTAAACAAAAAATAAAATATATTAAAAATTTATCAATACAGTATATATATAAATAAAATTTTAAAAAACTTATTTTTAAATTATTTAGTATATATGAGGTATTGTGATAATAGGTATAAATTGCCTTAAAAATTAAGTTGTTAAATTAAAATTTTAATGCAAAGTAGGTATAATTTTGAATATCAAAGCGCTTTATAAGCAATTATAGCCAATTATCGTTTCCTACATCTCAAAACATGTTGAGAAAAATGCTATTAAATTGATTAATCGAATCTATTTATTCACGTTTTCATTTTTAATGTTTGTTTAAAACTAAAACTCAAACTAAAGTCTAAATTTGTTTCAAAGATCGGTAAAACGATTAAAAAATGAAGAATCGCTTCGAAGGCTCGAAAAAATGTTTCAACAAATAGGATATAATAGTGATATCACATTTCAACAGTTCGAACAAATTGTCAAGTCAAAAAATGTAAGTCGAATTTCTAAATTGGCCTAAAGTTGCAAATTTTGTTTTATTTATAACTTTTCGAAATTTTATTCTTTTAAAGAAAATAATTAAATATCCATTAATTAAAAACCGCTTCTCCTAAGCCATCAATGATTAGCTGAAAAATCTTTTCCCAATAAAGAATTGATAGATATTTTGGGTCAATATATTTGTTAAAGTTTTAATATATTTAGTTCGAAAATCTAATATTTATTAATGTCTGTACTGAAGAAAACTTGTTTAACAGTTATATAAAATACAAATCGAAATGTTAATCAATAAAGTTTGTGCTTATCTCGCATTAGATCCCATTTTATTGATGGGCTTACCATCCAATTAAGGCATCGAATATACATTGATTAAAAAATTACTATAATTTCTAATTAATAAACAACAACAAAAAAACTAAGTAATTAAGAAAAACGATTTAACAACTCGTTTGGTCCGGTATTTCAAAATTTGTCCTTTCCTGCCCTCCCTATCAGCTCAAACACGAGTTGTTTGATCAGACGAACTCATAAGTGAAATATTTATTCACTGTTTACTAAACATTAGCAGATCTTCACCTAAATTGCATTTTATTAATATTTGAAAACTTTTTGTTTTTTTTTCAAAACTATTTGTTATTCTTAAGTATTCTTCTCTAAGTCTGTTATTTATTTGAAAACTTCTTTTTTTCTCTCTTTTGATGTAAATTATAATTCTAAGCCTTAAGTGATTTTTTACTGTTTTTCTCTCCTTCTGTGCGCTCATTGTTTCACATCTTGAAGTGAATAAAAAAAAATTTATTGAAAATTATTTTCAAATTTTTTTCTTCTTTATGCGATTCTGACCTTATTTTCTCAGTTTATTGCAAACGAACAGCAATTTTCCAAAAGCGAAATCACTATAACTCTGAATTATTTGATTTGAAATACGAATAAATATTCGGAAATTCAAAAATTATATTCAATTTATTGATGCCTTGAAATCATTATGAATTGAAATTTTCTATTATAGACAAAACAGTTTTCTTTTAATTGAAATGTAAAGTCCGTTTGAACTAAATTTCAATCTATTTTATACATTTGAAAAGAATATTTAAATTTTTTTTTATATCTCAATCATATAAAGCCATTTACAAACTGCAAATTCACATATTATTAGTAAATCATTTCACATTTGGACTGATTTATGGAATTTTTTAAACACTTTTATAGTTAGTTTTCAATTTGCAATTAAACTTAATTTTTATTACTTGTATTATAAACATTTCGGAGTTATATATCATTTTTTAAAGCGGTTTAAAAACACAATTTTTGCATAATTTACCAAAAAATAATAATTAAATTAAAAAAAAGAAATAGTTCTTCAAAATACAAATAAAAATGATTTAAATTGAAACTAAATTATGCCAAACATTAATTCCAATGCGTATGAGTGCTAAACAAATTATTTGTATTGTGTTTTTATACAAACAAATTTGTATAACAGAAGTAAATAATAATATTTAACTTACAAACAAACAGAATACAATATTTAGTTAGTTTTTAAAAAATAAAATAGTCTAGCTTAAATACAAGATTTAATTAATGGCCAGTGGGTTTGATGTGGACGCATTCTGACGTTTTTAAAGTTGTTATTTGCAAATATTTATTCATTTATATACAAATCTGTTTATAAAAACTGTTTTTGGCTTAACTCGAATGCCAACACAACAGCCCTTCTTTGTAGAGCGAATGTTCAAAATTTTCGATAAGGACGGATCAAATACCGTATCGAAGGATGAGTTTATGTCTGCCGTTCGGTCTATCGTTGGCAAACCACCCGAAGAGAAGCTCAAATGGCTGTTCGATATCTACGATATTGATGGTATTAAACATACATTAACTACAGCTCAAAAAAAAAGATTTATTAAAACCAAAACTAAAAGAGCATTTTATAAATTAACTTTAGTTACGCATCGGTTGTCAAAAAGCGATATAAATTAATCAAAACTATATTTATATTTGATATTAATTTTAAGCTCAAAATTTCAATAAAACGCTTTAAGCTTTAAATAAAACTTTAACAAAACTTTTCTTTTTGGCAAAATTCAGCTCAATATTACATATCATTAAAGCGATTAGTGTTCGTAAAATTGACAGAATTTGATAAATAGTTTTAAATAAAATAAATAAAAAATTTGTTTTAAATTGGCTTTATTTCTCACTTTTATTCATTCAATAAAAAAGACTAAATAATGTTAAATAAGCAAGGCTAAAATGTTGATAAATTAAATCAGTGATTGAAAAGAGGGGAATTAAACAAAAATCCTTCTGATTTTAAAAATTGGCATTTATCCCCAAAACATTTGACATTCTATAATTTGCAACCGGCAAGTTTTTTGGGTTTCTTGACTAAATTTAGAGATTTTGTTTCTAACTTTGTGATAAATTCAGTTTAAATTTAGCAAAATTGATTAAATTAATGACTTTTAAGCATTTTAAGGGTTTTTTAATCTGTCCTCTGATACCCTCTAATTTTTTTACCTAATTTTTTGAAAAAATCTTCCACTTCTGGATTGGCCGACCTTTTTAATTTCTGGATTTAACTAATATTTGATTTTAGAATATTAAATTAGAAATTTTAAAATTACATTTGAATATAATTAAATTCAATTTATATTTCTAGTTTAGTTATAAAATTTGCTAATTTAATATATTTTATTTTACTATTTTTACCTGCTCAAATTTAATTTAATTTAATATACAATCAAAAACTAAGCTTACTGAAATATATTATTAAAACTATTTGATTAGGTGATGGAACGATAACACCGGACGAGTTGACAAATGTGATGAGAAGTTGTATGATTGAGAACGGACTAACTTTTTCAAACGAACAAATCGATTCATTGACTACAATACTGTTGTCCGACGCCGACACCGACAGAACCGGAACTATAAGTTTCGATAAACTTAAGGCCTTATTATCGAGACATTTGGGGCTAATTGAGAATATGTCGATGAGTGTCGAGCGATGGCTTTTACCGGCACCACTGCCCCAACCATTGCCTAGAAAGGGCTGGTTTTTGCATAAATTTAGATGGAATTACATCCGGAACAATAGCGCCAGTGCCATATTTCTCACTTTATTTATTATTATTAATTTAATACTATTCACAACAAGAGCATTTCAATACAGAATTTATGGAATTTATATTATGTTTGCCAGAGCTAATGGTATGTTAACTTGCTACTTTTTAGTTTTATTTATTAATATTTTAATATAAATTACTAAACAACAATTAAATATCTTTAAAATATAATACTAAGTAAAATATAATATAATATAAAAAGTACACTTTTTATTTTTTAGCTTATTCTAGAAATTTTAATTAAGTAATTTTCTCTATAGACTAACCACAAAATTTTGATATTTGTACTGCTATTAGCGTTATGGTTTTTTTAAAATAAAAATTAACTTTGAAGCTTTTATCCGCTCATATAATTATTTAAATATTTTGTTTTCTTTTTAAATTTAATATTAAAAAAGACATTTAAAAAATAAATAAATAAAAATTACACTATAATCAGAAACTAATTACTCTGTATTAAGTGATAAACACTTTAAAAGTTGAGTTAGTAGTTGAGTAATTATTCATTTTAGTATAATTATTTGTTTTTTATTAGCCGAATAAAAATTAATTTTAAACTAATTTAAAGACATTTTAACTCACATTTGTGCAAAACTATATGAGAATTAAATTTTTAATTAAAATTCTAATATAAAATCCTATAAAACTGTAAACAAAATTAATTAAATACTCGGTAAATAAGCAAAAAACCTAACATTTTATTTTATAACTTAAACTGATATCAATCTAAGAAATTCTGATTTTAACTCTTTTGGTAATTAAAAAAAAAGAGGAAAAATATATTTAAAAATCTGCATGTCTTGGATTGGCTTAAGGAGTGTTTCTAATGTATTTCTCTTTTAATTTTTTTCCCAAAATTTAGTTAGATAGACACAAAAAAAAGTTAGAAATTTATTACAAATATAGGAAATTAGAAATGATTTTTGAGTCGAAGTCAATAAGGATTTATTGATTAATTTTTCTCATTTTATGCAAAATTGCATCTTTCAATGATTTGCATTTTGTTTTTGTTTTTTTTCTACTAAAGTCATTAAAAATATTTATAAAAGTGCCTTTTCACATTAAATTAAATTAATGGCGAAATTAGTGATGTGATGTAATTAATTTTTATATTTTGATATTTATTAATTATAGTAATTATGAATTTTTTTCAAAGTGTTATAGTTTTTGTTTTTATAATTTGCAAAGCTAACCAGGTTAAATTTATTAATAGATTTGGCATTAATTATAGTTGTCTATTTATTTAATAGGTGTAAATCGTGACTAATTTAAAGTAATATAAATAAATAAATGCCCCCAAAAATTGCCTATAAACTTGCCTAAGTCAGTTAAACCTACATAATTTATTTAATATTTGTAGGCGAACTTTAAAACAATATGTTTAAATTAAAGTTTAAATTTTTGGGTAAGAAAACTATTTTAATAAATTCAATTTTTTTAGTATAAAAATTTACTGTTTTGTTAATCGAATTTAATACAAATTAGATTAATTTAATATAAACTAGATTAGTTTTTATAACTGAAATTACTAAATGATATCTGAGTGAATCAAATTTAAAGTTTGTGCAAAATCTTTGTATAATTTATAAAATTATTTAATTTAAATTTTTAAATTAAAGTTAAAAAAACTATTTATTGATTTATGTATAGTCTATACGACTCCAGAATTATCTTTTACTCGTTTTTACTGATTTAATGCTTTAATTAATTTAAGTGAAATACGACTATATTTTAAATCTAATTCCAGAAATAAAATGCTTTTTAATCTAAAATATTTAAATGTTTTGGAAAAATGAGATCTAAATCTTTTTGGGTAGGAATTTAATAATTCATTTAATAAAATAGTTTAAATGCTATAGTTTTTGAACTTTAAAGACTAGTTTCGATATATTAATATAAAATATTTTTTATTTGTTTTTTAATTTGATTTATTTTAATTAGAATTTAAAAATATGAACAAAATTTTTTAAATGTTAACAATTTTTTTAGTATTATAAATAATATATTAACCGATTTGAATATTTATCTGATTTAAAGATAATTTAGATTAAACCCCAATTTATTAATGCAATAATTATTTTGAATTAAAATTAATCAGAAGAATATTCAAATAATTTTGCATTCGATGAGATATTTATGCTTAAAATGTAATTAATTTTATTATTTTTGATTTACAAAAATCTAATTAATTGACAAATAAAACAAAAAATAATTAAATTATTTTTGATTAGTTATACTAAGAAAATGATTCAATACATGTAACGCAAATGTTTAGATAAATTAAAGATGAAAACAAATAAAAATAAATATTTATTCATTGATAAAATCTTAATTTTCTCATCAATATATTTTGCTATTAAATAGATTCACAAATCAATTGAAAATCATTTAAGTGGATAAATTTGCTGAAAATTTCAATTTAATGTTTGTCTAAAAATTCAACGTTTTATTCATAATTAAATTAATATTGACCTAAAGCTAAGATAATTAATTATTTTACTCTTTTTTATTAAAATTTTTTCGAATTCAATTTAAAGGTGAATAGCCTTCTAGTGTTCAAATCGTGTAAAAATTGCTTTAGTCTTAAATAAATATTTTTCGATTAAGTAAACATTTAGGAATAATTAATTAAAATTTAATAAGTATTTTGTCACAAACTAACACTCATTTATAGTCGTCGTTAAATGATTTATTGACTGACAAAAAAAAGTTAACAAAATTTTTATTTATTTAATATTTTTAATATTTAATATTTAAAATTTATTTTTTAATGATAAATTATGCCTTAGAATAACGAAGAAATAATGCATTAATTTATGCAATTTTTATGACACCAACTTAATTAAAATTTAATTATTAATTTTTTTAAGGCCAGTGTTTAAACTTCACCTGTTCTTTGATAATAGCATTAATGCTTAGACGAAGTATTACATATTTGCGATCCCTGGGCTATGGCCAGTACTTACCACTTGACCATCACGTCTACTACCATAAGCTGACCGGTTGGTTCATTTGTGGCTTCAGTATATTTCACACAATTATGCATATTATCAATATTGGTTAGCAATGTATTCGTTAAGTAATTCTTAAGTCAATAGATAATACTTGTATTGAATTAATTTCTGAGTAACTCTAAACTGAATAACTTAGATAATATAAAAATAATCTTGTTAGTTTGCATGTTAAGTTAATTGGTATTTACTGTACAAGTAGTAGTGTTAGATAAGAGGAAATATGAGTATATTTTGTTGACTTAAAATGAATATATACAAATTATGATATACCTGTTACTGATTAAATTGCAAGTTTAAATCATTTTTAAATAGAGAAAACATCGGACTTTGAAAAACACAATTCATTTGTTTTACGGAATTTCAACGGAACGGCACTAATGACGGGTTGGCTATTGCTGGTAATTTTGGCCACAATGATGATACCGGCCCAACCATTTATGCGAAGTGCCGGAAAGTTTGAGGTGCATTTAATTACTTAAACAAATTTTTTACATAACATATCATAAAATCAAATTAATTCAATAAAAACTTATATCAAACACGAAATCATTAAATCCATTGATTGGGGGAAAAACTATCAATAATTTGAGTAATAAAAACAAACAAGATCGAACTTACTTATAACATTAGTCTTTTCTGAACCTAACTAATTAATGCCGTTTGCGATATCAGAATAAATTAAAGTAAATAAAAAATTTGTCTCATTTTATATTAATTGGATTTTATTTTGTTTTTTGCAAATAAGAGTTAACAGATTTAATAGTAATTTTGTTTTTGTTTCATCAAATCTCCGCCCGTTTCACAGCTCTTCTATTACAGCCATCTGTTTTATATTGGATTCTTTGTGGTGCTGGTGATCCACGCGCCTAACTTCTGGAAGTGGTTCATAGCACCCGGTTTTGTCTTTGTGATCGAAGCCCTGCAGAGACTCCGGACGTCATTCTGTACGGAAAGCGGCGCCACTTATATCGAAAAAGGGATAATTCTTCCGTCGCGTGTCATACATCTGGTCATCAAAAGGTCCTCTCATTTCGATTACAATCCGGGAGACTATGTCTTCATTCGAATTCCTTCAATTGCTAAATACGAATGGCATCCCTTCACCATCAGTAGTGCACCCGAACAGGAAGGTTGGCTCAATTCTCAATTCTGAATATTTATTATTGTTTAAGATTTCTGTCCATTTTATGCTCACTTATGCTATTTTAAGGCGAAGTTTGGCTACACATCAGAGCAGTCGGCGAATGGACTAAACGTTTGTTAGAATTTTTTGTATATCAGGAAAAGCTGTCATTAAATACCAGAAGTTATGCAAACGAAGGCTTCAGTAGTGAGAGTATCAATACTTGTGATAACAATCCATTGACTCAATTAAAACAGTGTTCGACTAAAAAGTATTCGCCGAATGACATCTCATTTGTCTCATTCAACCAGAAGTTTGAGGACAAACTCGAAACGAGTGCCAAAGTCGAGACGAATGCACCGCAAATGTCAAAGTCGGACAAAATTTACCGCAAAATCTCTGCTCCAATATTCGGCAGTAAACCAATTAGTGATGAATTGACTACTAATCGACGCGCGTCTGAAACGACAGTCATTGCAATCAAACAAAACAAATATGCGTTCAGACGGCCATCGGTTCTGATATTACCCATTCCTGAGGGCTATAAAGACTTCGATGACGAGCCAGTGGTTAGTGATACACAAACTTCGATCACATCTTCGCGAAACTCCTCTCTAAGCAGTTTCCCATTTAAGTCAATTGAAGTAAGTTTTTATAATTTTTCTAATCGTCTCAACTCGTGAACTGAATACTAATTATTTGTAAAACTAAACGATTAATAGCATTGAACCGCTTCTCTAATTACTTCAGTCGAAATGTTTATAGTTTTTAATAAATAATTTCTTTTTTAAACATTATATTTATGTTTTACCTAATAATATAAAAACGTATTTAAATTTAAAGTACTTTAGACTTTAATTTAAATTTTGGAATAAATTGGTTTTTAATTTAAATTTGTTCATTAGTTTTGAAAACTTATTACAGTATTTAAATTATTCAATATTGAGATTAAGTTTTTAAAATTAGTTTTTTGGATCAATCTCTAATGATATATAATAAAAATTGAAGTTTAAATTGTGCCAAAAATTTGTATCGATTTTGTATCAAATATCTAGCTCAGATTTAAAAAGCTAAAATTCTTAGTCTTATATAAACTTCACTATCAATCATAATTTATGTGGCATTTGATCAAAATATTTCAATTATTAATAGCTATGACTTGTGAGTCCAACACCAGAACTGAGAAATTGTTTGACAAAACGCATACATCAGTTCATCTGATTCTTATCGCTGCTAACCGTCGCTCAAATATATCATTTATTTCAATAATCTCTTTTTAATTGATTGATATCTTATTTTAAATAAATTTATGTTTAGAAATGCAATAATTTAGAAGAAAAAACAAATTAAAATTAATGATTATTTGAATGTAAATTCTGGGTTAAAAACACTATTTACTCTTTATATCCTAAATACTGAATAGGCCGGGAATGCTATACATTTGGTCACACCACTCAAAGTCTATATCGACGGCCCATATGGCAGTCCGTCATCGCATATCTTCCGGACCCAACACGCGGTGATGATTGCAACCGGGATAGGAGTGACGCCATTTGCCAGTATTTTGCAGAGTATTTGGCAAAAACACATCAAATCGAAGCAGAAGTGTCCGAATTGTTGCCATTCCTGGTATAACCACATTCCGGCTAATGTGATGAAACTGAAAAAAGTCGACTTCGTTTGGATCAATAGAGACCAGAAGAGTTTCGAATGGTTTGTCGAGTTGTTGGCCGAACTTGAGATCCAGCAGGCAGAGCTGGCCGGGGATGAACGCTTCCTTGACATTCATATGTACATAACGTCTGCGTTAGACAAGTCTGACATCAAAGCGATTGGTTTGCAATTGGCCTTAGATCTGATGCACCAGAAGTCGCGTCGGGATCTGATTACTGGTCTCAAGACCCGAACCCAAGCGGGAAGACCGAAATGGAAGCAATTCTTCCGGAGTATAGCGGATCAACAAAAAGGAAGAGTTGCCGTCTTTTTCTGCGGACCGGCACAGTTGGCCCGGGTCTTACATCACGAGTGCAATAGTTTTGGCTTTCAGTTCTGTAAAGAAATATTTTAACCGCCGATTGAATCGCGTTTTAAGCAATTGTTTTATTATTATATTTAATATTTTATGAATAAATTTGTTTTAAAACTAAAAATACTAATAAAAGTAATTATAACTTATACTAAATGTAAGTGTGATTTAAATTGGTGAAAATTTAACAACCAAGTAACATTAAAGTGGGTTTGTTATAAGCGGGATAGAGTGTAATAGAGTAATAAAGAGTAATAGTTTTTGAAGAAATAATCAAATCTATAGGAAATTATGTTTAAAAATAGATTTATTAACTATTTATTAAGAGGTTGTGAGAACTGATAAAATAGCGGTTTGATTGGCTGTACTAATAATGTCCGAATCCGTTAGATTACTTTCTTGCATTTGATTCAAATTCGGATCTTTTACAACAAATTTCGGACAAATTCTTTTGACTTTGTTTTTGGTGGTTTCGGTAAATTCTGTCTTATATTCTCCAAATAATTGTTTTTCGTATTCCAAAAGTTGTTGAAAGAAGTGATCGTTTGGCATAACAACGGGTCTTCGGTTTAATACAAATTTAAACGCGTCTTCTATTGTCATTTTATTGTATTTCATCAAATAAGCTGTTAATTGAAATAATTATTAAATCAATAGAATTTTTATAAGAATTATAGTTATTTAACGTTACCGATCACTATAGTGGTAGACCTACTCACTCCAGCAATACAATGAACAACTGTTTTGGTCTTATTTTTGGTTAAATCGTTGATTTTGTCTGAAGCCATATCAAAATATTGAAAAATGTCCACTGTAACCTGATCCTCTATCTATAAATCAAAATAATTTAAATTATAAACTGAGGAAAAGTGTTTCAAATCATAACCGGAATTCTAAAGGTTGTGATCCCTTCCATCGGAAACGATTGAAATTCTGTCGTAACGTTTATAACACATTTAATATCGTTATTAGTCAAATTTTCTTTAGTCATTCCTCCTATTCCCGTCAAATACAAATAATCGGTTATTTGGGAAAACTGAGAATATTTTCTCAACACAAAGTGTTTGATATATTTCAATACACTCTTGGGCTCATCCTTTCGGTTTCGTTTCTTTCGGTTTCGCCAAACACAACAACAAAACAATCGACACATTCTATCGATACTAATATTTACGATATCTTTATTTGAATTCAATTAAAAGCAATTATTTTCTATTGATTTCGTGTCAATTAATATACTAAACGAAAATTTAATTATTGAATATAACGCGCATTGGTTTTAATGAATAAATTAATTTCAAATTTTTATTTTCAATTGAATACGAAAACACAATTCTAACTAAAATCGATTAATTTTAAAATTTAAACTAATGAGAGACCAATCAATTCATTTTTCACTCGTCTCTGCATTTATCTTTTGGTTCTTCTTCTCCGACCAGACTTTGTCTTTCTTTTGGTGCCACTTCTTCTCCCTCTGCCTCTGCCTCTAGATCTCGATCTGGACCTCCCTCTGGCGCCAACGGGTCCTCGCGGATCCAATTCAATCAATAAATATCTCTTTAGTTTTGAGCTCGACCTCCCGGCCCTACGCCCTCTGCCTGACCTCCCTGGCCTACATCCTCTGCAAGCATCCAAGAGCTGACCGCCCGATCTCATTCGTATCGTCTCTTCTTTTCTGTCTGAATCTTCGGTTGAATTCATTTCAAATGTCTTTGAATTTAATTCAAAAATCAATTTCTATATTCATTAACTATTAATTGATTGATTGAATGATTACTAACTGATTATTAACCGATTAAATTAATTTGAATTTTGATTTTGATCTCGAGATTCAAATAAAATAAAATAAAATAAAATAAAATTAATTGCCATCTTGACCAAAAAGATCTATCTCTTATAGTATTAAAACAACAATTATTATAAATTCTGATATATAGAGATCACATATGTTAAGGCAAGTACCAAATAACAATGTTATATCAACCTTATTTTTCCAAAAAATCTGACCACAAACTTAGTCGCATAAAATCGGCCACCAAATGCTAGGAAGGGGATAAATGCCAATTTTTAAAATCTGATTTTTGGCTGATTCCAAACCCCCCCCCCCCCTTACAATCTCTGCTTTTAACAACAAATTAGAAGCAAATCTATTGGTTAGTTCCAACTCAAAGTTTGAAATAATAAAACCGGGAACCATATTGTTAGTGCCACATGTCAAGCAATCAATAGCTTTTATAAGTAGCAAAACTTATCTAACATAAGCCTGATATCACTATTAATAGTACTAGCCTTTGCCTTTACTCATATGGAGCTATTCTATGATGTCAAGCCCATTAATGACTAAAATGATAAATGCTCAAAATCAAAACAATTTAGTCATAAATATTTTAAAATTATTATTGAAAATATTATTATCAAATACTTAATATAATGTTAACTTTTTTAAACTTAATTAATAAAATGTACTAAACGTGGAATTTTTATGTTTAATAAAAGTACAATTGAAATAATGTAACTTACCTAATATAAATAAACCTTGAATATAAGCAAATTTATAAAATATGACAGTATTTTTTTACTAATTTTTGAAAACAAAAACTTAATAGTGAGTAAAAATCTTTTTTTGATATTTATATATTTGGTTTAATATGTTTAACAAATGTTTTTATTAGGCATTAATAGTAAATTTAGCTATAATTTAGTTAATAAACACTTTTAATCCATAATATTTGAATTGTATGAACCTAGACAACTTTAAAATTAAGCCTAAAATTTAAGCCAATTATTAGAGAAAAATGCCTCGCAAACGACTTCGAGCTATGGATTTTTGGAATATGGATTTGATATCAAATAATACGCAACTGAAGACAATCGAGAATTCGGACCAATTGCCAGTTGATTCAAAACAAGTTCTTAAAGAAAGTATTGACTCATTTGACGAATCTTCAAAAGAAAACTCAATTATTCGAAACGGAATTAAATCGGATTTACATTTGGAAACAAAGAATACGATTCAAACTAATGTCTCGAATGGCACCGGAAATGCAAACAAAGAAACAATCGTTGAAAGTAATGAAAGTAAAGTAAATAAATTAAGTTCGAAGTTTTTTTAAAAGTTAAATCAACAAGTTAAATAGTGGTCAAATAATTCCTAACAAAAAGTTTGATCAATTTAGGTTTTTCAAGCTGGTTATTTATTAATAACTAGATTTTAGGCATATTTTCTTTAAAATATTTCATGCTTATCTAATTACATTGGTTATTCCTGACCACTAACCACTAACCACTTTTGAGGTGTATCGGATGTACAGTCAACCATATTCAAAAAGGGACACGAATTTTTCAATTTAAACAAACTTATAAATAGTTTAGCTTGTACATTTTATTTTTAAACTTTTGTTTTAGACAAAATAATAATTATAATCATATTTAAACTTTTCAAGTCTAA